>APFE030910587.1:73702-99114 GCA_000404065.3 Pinus taeda | reverse complement strand
AAACAGTAGATCTAGGAAACGACAGCCGCATACAGTTCTACCGGCTTCAGATTTGGATCACCAATGGACGCGGGCCTCAAATAGCTCTGATACCATGTAGGAATTTACAGGGTAAGTTCCTCAGACAGAACACCAAAAGGACACCGCTCACAAACAGATCACAGATCAATACACCAGTATTTTGACGTGGTTAAAACCCTCAGAGAGGGAAACAGTCCACGGCCTGCGCCAACGTGGCTACTACAGGCAATTTATTAATAAAAGAATGAAAATTTACATAAGCTTCTCTCATGCACGGTGAACCTACAAATGACCCTCCATGCGCTTTAAATAGAATTCATGGACCAATCGGGTGTCAAGCCACATATCAAGTGTCCATAATACTGAGGAGAGAATGAATCGTCGGATCACTACATATCGTGACCGTCGGATTGTAAGTTACAAAATGTACAACGGTAAAGAAACACACTTTACTAACTCTATACCTAACTCTGTACTAGACCAAGCTGAACTTAACTATTTCCTATGTGTCAGAATATCCTAACAGTCATGCGTCCTCTTGTATTTCCTGGATCTAGCAGCAGGTATTCCCAATCTTCCATTTCTGATCCTGATTGAGCCTCGATCGCTTCTTCCTCCAGATGTTGTATTATTCTTCTAATGCCCTTATTAGCGTTTTCACAGTAGGCTTGCTCTGCAAATTGAATCTTTTTCTCCAATGTTTTCCTATATTTTCTTTCTGTTGATGGTTCTCGCTCCTCCCGTTTCCCTGCCGGTCGCCCTTTTCCTCTACTTTGTCGCCCTCGTCCCCATCCTGCTCTTCCTCTATTCCTATAATTTCCTCTGCTTCCCCGACCTTTCATGCCTGATGTGCTCTTGAATTCGCCTCCCTCTTCGCGCCCTTTACTTCTCCTGTCTCCATGCTCCCTATCTTCCTGAGGTTTTTCCTTTGCTATTCCCTCGTCCTCCGTAGCCCTCTTTCTTGGTTGCTCAATTCTGTCCTGGTCTAAATCAAACATTTCCACTTCATCCTCAGTATCATCCTGAACTGTCTGATACTGTTCTTCATCTTCTCCATCCTCAATTTCTTTCCCTTTTTTCCCCAGGCTTCTCCAACCTCTGGTCTCCTCTTCTGCTTCGTTTCTCCTTCTCCTTCTCGTTGCCATTTGATTTCTCCTTCCGGCTCTGTCTATTGTTTCTCTCTGCATCCTCTGCCTTTCTGTGACCCTGCCTAGTGTTTTCACCACCCTGTCCCTTCACAAGTTCTCTGTTTTTTCATTTATCGTCTTCCTTTCTTTGTCTTGCCTTCCTCCTTTATGATGTTTCCACTACCGCTTCTCCTCGTTTCTCTTCTCTCGAGCCTCCTGCCACCTGCCGCATTCATGATCACCCACCTCTCTTCATCCTTCCTCTATGCCATCGTACCCACATCCAATCTTTGCTGCATTACTTCTATCACTTTCATTATTCATTGCTTCATCGTCGTCCCTCCTCGAAATGTTTTCCTTATTGCTGATCTCTTTGTCCACCTTCATCATTGCCCATCCCCATTTTACCTTGTCATCATCCCTTGCCTGACTTGTATTGATTGCCCTGATCGCCGCCATTATCACCTGATCGGGGGTCTCTGGGTGTCCTTTTATTGTCTTGTGATTCCATTATGGTCTTGAGGGATTATGGTAGTGAGTTCCTCCCATCCTGGTTTATTCCTTATTGTTGGCCAGCTCCTATCGGTCTTTCCCCCTATTCTTTACATCCCCAGTTTGCTAGGTAGTCTGCACCCTTATTTCCTTTTCTCCTGACATGAATAAAGATCTTGTATTCTATTCTATTCAGTATTTTAGCTAGGTCCTGAACAATCCCTGCTATTCTCCAGCTTCTAGCTACTTGCTCCCAGTCTTTCCCGTTGTTGAGTTTTCGTAGCATTTCCACCACTATCTATGAGTCACCTTCTATTTCCAGATTCATGTAACCATTTCTTACTACTATCCTTAGTCCTTGATAAACAGCCCACAATTCTTCTTCATTGTTGGTCATTACACCTCACCATTCCGCATACACCCATCTTGTTTGTTTCTCATTGTCTGTAAAGATACCCCCAAAGCCTGTCGGGCCTGGGTTTCCTTTAGAGGCCTCATCAAAATTCAATTTAATGAAATTCGATTTCGGATACCTGAACTGTTCTGGACTCTGAATCTGGGCTTGTTGTTGTATTTCTTTTCTCGGATACACCATGCCAAAATCCATATTCAGTTTTGTTAAGATTCTTCCTTCTTCAGGGTTTGCTTTCCAATTGTCCTCCTCCCAGGTCTTTGCCAAACGATCTCTCTAATTGCATTTTGAATTCTTTTCCATATCTTTTCCTGAGTATTGATCTTATCCAGGAAAATCCTTCGATTTCTTTCCTTCCAAAGATGCCATATCACAAATCGTATGGCTAAATTCCAGGTTCTCCTTACGACCTTACATGAAAATTGTCCCTTACCCCATTGAAAGATAGTCTTTTTGATGTCAATGGGATCTCTATTTGATTTTCCAAAGAGACTTTTGATCTCCCCCCATTGATGCTGGGCGAATGAACAGGAGTTCAAAATGTGTTCTTGGGTTTTGTTCCCCATATTGCAGAGGCTACATCTCGGGGGTCCCAAAAATCCTCTTCTTTGATTCTTGTACCACATCAGGATCCTTTCTCTTCCGACTAGCCAGGCGAATATAGCTATCTTTGGCCACCACTTGCTATTCCAAATTTCTTCCCATTCTACTGCTTCTTCCTCCCTCTCCTGATGGGCTGTTAAATAGTATGCTTCCTTGAATGTAAATGCCCATCTTGTAGATTTCCCCATCTAGGAATATCCGGCCCCAGTCTAGCTTTGATTTTCCTTGATTCCAGTTCTTTTATATATTTTCCTTGTTGCTCTTGATCAATATATTCATCCCATTCTGCTAGTTTTCTCCATATTCTCCATATCCCGTCTAGCTCCCCTTCTATCCAGTAGTCTCTTACGTGTTCTCGCCCCTCCTTGACTGCTTTTTGATGTATACTCTGTAGGTCTTGTATACTAACCATTTTGTTTCTTTGTTGCCACTCCTCTTCCCAAAATCTAGCTGTACCTCCTCCTCTTATTTCCCAGAATGCATAGTTGTTTATGATATTTCTATTCTGACTTGCCAGTTCCCATATTGTGGAACCTTTTGGGGTTTCTTCTTCTCTAAGGATGCCTTCCATAGTTGTGGGCATGTTATATTTCTATGTCCGTATTTTCTTTTCCACAAGTCGTTTCCTCCTCTCATCCACCTCCACCACAGCTTCGCCCCTAACACCTTGTTCAAAATCTCAGGGTCTCTGAGTCCTAATCCCCCTTCTTCTTTTCTTTTTGTCAAGCTTTTCCATGAAATCAGTGCCCATTTTCTCTACTGCTTTGGCCCTCCCCATATAAATTTACCAAAGATTTCCTTCATTTTAGTGCACACCCCTTTGGGGACAGCCATGATAGATAGGGGGTAAATTGGTATAGCTTGAAGGACTGATTTCAATAATACCAATCTACCTGCTATGTTCAGCGACCTAAAAGACCAACTTGCAAGTCTATTCTTGATATTTTCTATGATTTGCTGCCAATTTACCAGTCTTGTGGGGTTTATATCTAGTTGGTTCCCTAAGTACTTTGTAGGAAGTTCACCTTGTCTAAATCCTAGCGTTCTAATTAGATGATTTTTGATCATGTTCGGAGTGTTGAAGATGAAGGTGCATGACTTCTCTTTGTTTATTTCCATATTAGATGCCTCCATAAATAAATCCAAGATCCTTTTAAGACCCCTTACCTCCTTTATTGAGACTTCACAGAAGAGCATAATGCCGTCCACAAATTGCTGATGGGTGCTGGGTAGATTATTTCCCCATAGCCTTAATCCTTTAATTTTACTTTCTTGTAATTCTTTTTTAAAGTACCTTCCCAGACCCTCCGTAGCCAATATAAATAAGAAAGGGGATAAAGGATCCCCTTGTATTATTCCTCTAGTGGCATTGAAGGTTAACGGTGGCGCCCCATTTAACATGATAGAGAAAATAGGGGTTGATATCATATTGTAAACCCAGTCTGTCCATCTACTACTAAATCCGAAGGCCACAAGAATTGCCCTAAGGTACTTCCAGTTTAAGTGATGTTGTGCCCTTACATTGTTATTGTTATGTCGGCTCTGATTATATTAGGACCCCTTAGACTCCTATATATAGAAAGGAGGTCTTGTCATTTGTATCATCCAAGAATTGTTAATTTGTGTAATGTAAACGAGGTTGCCCCCTCGAAGAGGCTTATTTCTAAGGTGTTGATCTATCTTTTCTATCTTTTTTTGAGTTGGTTTTGTAACATTTGGTATCAGAGCTTTGGATTTTAGGGTTTTGCTGCTCCAGGCAGGTCATCGTGGAATTTTCACTGTAACTTTTTTTCTGCGATGTTTCAGAAGCGAAAAAAAAAAAAACCAATTTGGGAAGAAATCGCACTGAACCTCGGGTCCAAATTTTAGATCTTGTCTCGTTATATGTTTAGAGACATGATCTGAGGAGGTTAGGGTTTTTGCAAGCTCTAGAATTTCATCTAAAACAGGTCATCATGGAATTTTCACTATAACGTTTTTGCTACGAAGTTTCAGTAGATAAAAAATAAAACTCATTTGAGAAGAACATTGCCTGAACCTTAGGTCCGAATTTTAGATCTTGTCTTGCTATATTTTTGGATATATGATCTGAGGAAGGTAGGGTTTTTGTAGACTCCCGAATCACATCCTAAACAGGTGACCTTAGGAAAATCACCATAACTTTCTCTCTGAGCATCAGATTGAAAGTTCATAAGAAGTTACAAAAAGAGGATGGAATGTATTTTGTTGGGGTATAATTTTTAGAACATAAGGTTCAAATAGTGACACCTGGTACGTCGTACAAGCTCACTCTATTGAACTAGTCTATAATTAGGTCATCACAGAAGATTGGGAATAAATATTTCTTTAGGAATATAATTGTAATTAGACTTGATGAGTTAGAAAGAGGACTCAGAGGGATATTACAGACCAAAATTTTAGAACTTAAATATCAGAAATTACAGAGTTACAGTCATTTCAATATCGAGCTCCTAAAATCAAGAAAAGATGAGATGAGGAAGTTTGATGGCAAGGATTTGGTAAATTGGATACTACAGATGGAGAAATATTTTGATCTACATGGTGTACCACTATTACAAAAGGTACATATTACATCTAATTATTTAGAACTGAATCAATTTTTATGGTATAAAGGGCTTTGTTCTCATAAACGACTTGTTATGTGGTCAATTTTCACAGAGGAAATGATAGCACATTATGAGGATACAAAGAGAAACACCTTCTTTAGCCAATTAATAAATCTCAAACAAAAGGGTTCAATGGTAGAGCACATTGAGGACTTTCAAAAATTGAATATAAGGGTAAATGATATTCCGGAGAAGCAAAGGATTGATGTCTTCATAGGGACTTTAAAGGATAAAATTCAACATGAGGTTCATATTTGGGAACCTGATTCATTGGAGAAGGCATCCAGGTTGGCAAGAAAAATTGAAAGTGAAATTATGGAAACAAGGAAGCCCACCACTCACAAATATAAATATGGAAGTGTTTTTTCTCAGCCTTCCACAACCTACAAGGTTTACACCACAACAATTTGAAGAAAAAAGAGAAAGAGGGCTTTGTTACGTTTGTGATAGCGAATACAGTTAAGGTCATAAGTGTGCTGAGAAGAAATTATTTTACATAGATTGTTAAGAAGAGGAAGAAAAGGATCAAGAAACATCAAAAGAAGAGGATATACACCAGGAACCAACCCTAGATAAAGAAGAAATGAATCCGAACATATCTTGTAAAGCATTGGAAAGAATTACCATTCCTCAAACTCTCAAGATAGAAGGACATATCAAGAAGAAAAAGGTTCAAGAAGTGAAATATCACATCGAGAAAGAAGAAATGAATCTGACCATATCATGTAATGCATTGGCCAGGATCACCACTCCTCAAACTATCAAGATAGAAGGACATATAAAGAAGAAAAAGGTAATAGTGTTGATTGATTCAAGCAGTACCCATAATTTTATTCATTGTAAGATAGCCAAGGAATTGAATTGCTTCCTATAGCCAGCACCAAAGTGTCAAGTGATGGTTGCAAGTGGAGGAACTATAAATTACTCTAGAAAGTGCCAGAATATCAAGCTATCCATGGGATAATATGTATTTAATAGCCGAATTCTTTCCATTCCAATGGGTGGTGTTGATGTTGTACTATGAGTCCAATGGCTACAATCTTTGGGTACAATAGATTTTAATTTTCAAGAAGTTTTCATGAAATTTTGTGCAGAAGGAAAGGAATTTGAATTAAGGGGTATTGCAGGGAAACCGAGAAATATAATCAACTCTAATGGTATGAAAAAGATTCTAAAGAAGGAATGATGAGGCGTAATTGCACAATTATGTTCGCTAGAGGTCCCACATCAAAATCATCTATTTCTCTAGATCTCCAAAAATTCTTGGACAATCATTCCAAGGCATTTGAGACTCTTAAAGGCGTCCCACCTATTCATGACCATGATCATGCTATTCATTTGATTCCAGGAAGTGTTACTCCAAACAGCAGGGCATACAGATATCCCTATGCCCAAAAGAGTGAAATTGAACATATGGTTGCAGAAATGTTAGAGGTTGGTATAATTCAACCTAGATAAAGTTCTTTCTCTGCTCTAGTAGTATTGGTGCACAAGAAGGATGGATCATGGTGCATGTGTCCAGATTTTAGGGAGCTCAACAAGCTCACTATTAAAGATAGATTTCTCATTCCTGTCATTGATGCATTATTGAATGAATTGCATGGATCAATTTACTTCACCAAGTTGGATATTCATTCAGGATATCATCAAATTAGAATGAAGACTGAAGACATTCCGAAAACAACATTTAGAACTCGTGAGGGTCATTATGAATTTTTGGTCATGCCTTTTGGCCTTACCAACACACCTTATACATTTCAAGGTTTGATGAATTCCATTTTCAAACCCTTCCTTAGAAAATTTGTGTTAGTATGTTTTGATGATATACTAATCTACAACAAGTCTTGGAAGGATCATGTTCAACATGTTGACAGGGTGCTCAAACTATTGGAGTATAAACAATTATATGCAAAAAGATCCAAATGCTTCTTTGGAGTAGAAGAGGTGGAATATCTGGGTCATATTGTATCTCATGAAGGTGTTAAGGTAGACCCTAGCAAAATTAAAGCCATTAAGGAAAGGAAAATTCCCACATCCATAAAGCATCTGCGAGGATTTCTCGAGTTGATAGGGTACTATTGCAAGTTTGTTAATAATTATGGGAGAATAACAACACCTCTAACAACATTATTGAAGAAATGAGCATTTTCATGGATTCAAAAAGCAAAAAAGGCCTTCGAACATGTTAAAGAAGCAATGTGCCAAGCACCCATCTTAGCTACGTTGGACTTCACAAAAACATTTATTGTGGAATGTTATGCTCTAGGAAATGGAATTGGTGTTGTTTTAATGCAAGATGAAAGACCCATTTTTTTCGAAATTCGTCCAATCAAAGGAAAGTATTTACAAAAAGCTATTTATAAGAAGGAAATGTTGGCAATACTACATGCACTTAAGAAATTGCAACCCTACATAATGGGAAGACACTTCAAGGTAAAAATAGATCATGATAGTCTTAAATAATTTTTAGAACAAATACTATCCTTTGAAGAGCAATAAAAATGGGTCACAAAGATGTTGGGTTATGACTTTGAAATCATCTACAAAAAGGGGAAGCACAATGTTGTTGTAGATGCATTCTGAAGAAAGGATGAGGATGTGGAAGCATTATTTTGTGTTATTTCTATTATCGAACCAGATTAGATAAATGAAGTAAGGGATGAATGGAAGAATGATGAAGAAGTGTGGCCACTAATTCAAAAGTTGTAGAAGATCCTAGTTCAAATAATATTTCTAGAATTTCACGAGGAAGGAAAAATCATATATTGGATCCTAAAGCAATCACAGAAACAAGAAATTGACAGCTACGAAATTGATCAATTTGAGAGTATCTCATCAAGTGGAAGAACTTACCCGCTAAAGATTCCACATGGGAGGATGAAAATTTTATACAAAATCATCCAGAACTACTCAAGCGTTGAGGACAACACTTTTTGAAGGAGAGGGGCATGTTAGGTCCCTATAATACTAGTGTAACCCCTTATTGTTATTAATACAACCCCCTTATTATATTGTTGTGCCCATGTAGTCCCCATATTGTTATTATTGTGCCCCATAGAAGCCCACTATTGTTATTTTTATGCCTTTAGATTATTATTGTTATGTCGGCTCTGATTATATTATGACCCATTAGACTCATATATATAGAAAGGAGGTCTTGTCGTTTGTATCATCTAAGAATTGTTCATTTTTGTAGTGTAAAGGAGGTTACCCCCTTGAAGAGGCTTATTTCTAAGCCGTTGATCTATATTTTCTATCTTTTTGTGAGTTGGATTCATAACATTGATGCATCTATTCATTTAAGGTTCATAGGATCAATATGAGGCATAGAAGGAAAGCACATGAGTCTAAGGGGTATTCTATAAGGTTTGATTTATTACATGCCATTTTATCCTTTTGTGTCATGATTGTTGATGGTTGCATCCATGTTGTGAGAATATCATTTTTCTATCTACGCACACTAACATATGTTTATGAAACAAGATACAATTGCTGATGGAGAAATGGCATATGCCTAGGGGGAGTTTGATATGACATTATAATTTGTTGATCTAACACTTATATCTTGTAGGATAAATTATTTGTAAGATTGGTGATTATTTGAGTGAATAATTATTACTCCATTGAAACGCTCACTCATTGTGCTTATAAGGAAAAACCTTTGATGTTTTCATGTAGAGTTACTAGTTGATTTTGTGAATTTTTGAGGAGTATTGTTGCATTGTTCTTACACACGCTATTGTTAATAAAGGCTAAAGTATTCCACATTTCATGTGTACTCCCATGGGTTTTGCTTGTGATGATGAGTACTATGCTTGCTGGTGCACATACGATATCAAGAAAGTTTGGATGAATTTTGTATTGTAGATACCTCACATTGCTAATGATCATCTTATGCCTAGAGGTTGTGCTACAAAATATGGTTGCATGGATACTGCTAATGATTTTAATTTAGGATTACTTGCATATGGTGCTACTACATCATTGTTTTCAGATTAGATTATTGAAGTTTAGTCATTGATGATGTTACTGCTCATGATGCATGTGTGTTGATGGTGTTGGATAAAGAAAGGTTATATTGATGACATATATATGTGTTTTGTCATATGATAGTTGCCTTATGATTAGAGGCTTGTTGTTGCTAGCTTTTTAGCTAGAGCTTGTAGTGTTTATTTATCCATGTTGTTGGCTAATAATATTTTACTACTTATTGCTACATGTTGATGGACAAATGCTAATATATTTTATTCTTAGAGGCTTGTGATGCCGGGGTTGCTAAATACTGATGTTGCAGATTGCTAGCTCATGACATGTGCTAGAAAGATTATTGGAGGGAGTTGTGTATACTCCTTTTTGGCATGTATTTATTCATTTCTAAATCTTGATCATGGGTTGTTATTTACATTGTCGCAACAATTATAGTTTTTTAATCTCATATTGTGAGTCATGGGTCATATTGTATGTGTGGTCATGAGTCAAAATTGTTTTAAGAGAGAGAGATTTGAGAGTCATTTTAGCCTTGTTTCATCTGGTCTATGCTATATCTTGCAACCATGTGTGGGATTTCAGATTCATTATGTACCCATGTAATGTCATGTATCACTTTTGAGTTATTGGTGGATATATATTTAAGATTTGAGGAAGTAGTGTATAATCAAATTCTATCGTTCTTGTATCCATGTAATAGGTCTATGAAGCCTTGTACTTTATTTGCACATATTTTTGGTCCTATTAGCAGAATTTTGAGGTCTAAAATGGGCATACTAAGGAAATTATAAAATAATAGTGAAAATAATAAAATAATATTAGATTACATCAACAAATTTTAGAGAGAAAAAATAGAAAACTATTTTTTCAACTCATATTTTCAAGTGATCTCCCTATGGGTTTACTCAAATTTCAAGCGAAATCACTCGTTGGATGTAAAAATTGATTCCTCATCCAAGGAATACCCATATTGCATACTTTGGATGGACCCTACTACATGAAAAATTAGAAATACATGAAGAACGTGATTACAATCACATTTTTTCATGTATTTCTCATCTTTCATGTAACATGGCCCATTGAAAGTATGCAACATTGGTACTCCTTGGATGAGAAATTAAATTTTGCATCCAACGAGTACTCCCACTCAAAATTTGAGTAAAACCTTAGGGAGATAAGTAGAAAAAGTAGTTTTATTATTTTTTTAATCTTTTAACTTTTTTACTCCAAAAATGGTGAATCATCCCCATGGTTGACATCATCATCTTGAATCTTATTGGTTTCTATAAAGTTTATTTTGGTTGTACTTTTTTCTTAGGAGGCCCATTTTAGACCTCCAAATTCCCCTAATGATAGTCCTTGGTTCTCTTGAGTATCCTCCTACATATGGCATGGAGGAAATGATTGTTCCATAAGTATTTTGCTCAGCAAATTGGGGAAACAGTTGTAGCCTATTCTACATCTTCAAGATGAGTATGCCCAGTGAGAAAAGACATGAAGATGGTATAATCATTCACTTACTAGAGATAGAGAGGGATATTTTTGATACCCACATTATGCTATTAATGCATATGATTTTCTGTTGCTTAGAGATTACTATTGTTGATGGTTATATGTTTGTTATTCTTGCTTGGTTGAGAGTGATATAGATGTGGATGGAGTTGCTAGTTATTTTTTCTACTGCTATTGCTTATGATGTGTTGTGATGGTTATGATGTTGTTGCTACCTACAATATACTAATGGATATGGTTTATTGGTGTTGATTGAGATGTATTGATAGTGTTGTTCATATAGATGGAGCTATTACTTTAGTTTTTTGCTAGTATACATCTATTTTGTTGCTACTACCATGATATGAAGATTTTTTTATTGATGTAGTTGGTGTTGCTGATTGAGTTTATTACTGCTATGATATATCTATTTGTTTTTGCTAAGTTGAGTGATGCTACTACTATTAATGTTGATTTTGATCACATTCTTGTTGCTATTCTTGTTGTTTATGGTATTTTGTTTGCTAGGAGGATGTTGTTGTTGTTGCCCATGTTGGTTGTGGAGCTTGATTATCTTCTTTATTAAGAGGTATTGCCGCATTGGACCCCATTTTGTAATGTGGTGACAACATCGCCCATTTATGTGTGCCATTAGGGGGGTCCAAGGTGGGGGGGGTGACGATGATTCTTTAGATCCCCTCCAGCGGGGGATCAGGGGCCACATCCCCGAAGCTAAAAATAGATGTAAAATTGCCTTGTAAAATGTTGTAATTTCATAGTCAATCTGGGCCGTTCATTAGGTGGAAATATGACAGTAGAAGTTATATTTAATTTAGGGTTTTCTTCCCTAGAATGAAACCCCTCACTATATATGATGGAATTGTATCGTGGCTATGTAGATATGTAGTCTAAGTGAGAAAGAGAGAGGAGATTGTGTGAGAGAAAAGAGGGAATTACAACGGATCTGTTGTAGGTTGTATCTCTTCATTTTGCTGGATAATAGTAAAGGAAGGAATGGAAATTTCTCGGCGGACGTAGCCCAAATTGGGTGAACCATGTATATTTGTGTCTCTATTGTTTTATGCATTTTCTGTGTTTATATTTCTGCAATATATTTTATGTGTTCCATTGTTCTGTAATATATAATTTTCTAACAGAGCACACTATGTTATTGATGATGGATGTAGCTTGGTGCTGCTTTATGATGGTGATCAAATTTATTTTATTATTGCTACTCTTGAGTTAGGAGACTGTGTTATTACTTCAGGACAATTTTCTATGTCCATATGTTGCTATTGGAAGTGAGTTACTTTTATTATGGTTATATCTAGCTCATGTACAGAGGGAGCTACTCTCTTTTCATTAGATTATCAGTTCAGTGATGCCACCATTGATGATTTTTCTAGCCCTTTTCTGTTGATGTCAAATGGAGAGTGCACGAGGAGATCAATTTCAGAGTCCAGTGTCAGTTGGATGGTTTAGCCAGGGTTGCCATAAATGCCAAAGATGGAGATTGTTGGCATTGATGATGTAGTTTTTGGATGCAGTGTTGTTGGTTGGAATTGATGACAACCTGGTTTCCTAATGGAAACATGTGTTGATGGTGTAATTATTGGATTAGTAATGATTATTGTTACTAGAATTACCCTAGTATTTGGCACTTAGTATTGGTTCAAGTTTGACTACTATATGTTTTTTATGGTCCAGGTTGGCTCTTGGTATTGACATTACATGTATTGGCATTACTATGGTATTTTTCTATGGTAATGGATTGGATCTTACCATGGTACATGGATTTGTGGTATTGGCATAACAATGGTATTCACCTGCGATATTGACTTGGAGATTACCATGGTACAAGCGTCTGTGTTATTGGAAAAACCATGGTATTTACTCATGGTATTGACTTGGAGATTACCATGGTACAAATGTTCATGGTATTGGCATAACCATGGTATTTACTCATGGTATTGAATTGGAGATAACCATGGTACATGTGTATGTGGTGTTGGCATAACCATTTTATTTACCCATGGTATTGACTTGGGGATTACCATGGTATAGGTGTCCATGGTATTGGGATAACCATGCTCTTTTCCTATGGTATTCACATGGAGAAATTTTTTAAATAGATGAGCAAATCTATTATTTTTTGGTTACAAAGTGCACATATTGGAGAGATAAGGTATGTGTAGAACCAAGAGGTCAAAATTCTACAGTAGGAAAATATTCAAAGAAAAATGGTAGTATTGAAAGGATCGGAAGACACATGGAGAGGCAAAAATTGGTGATTGAGTGGAATAGTTTTATTTTTTGGTAATGATAAAATTTCTAGCAGTTGTAGTAGATATAAATCTAAACCATAATGTTTTGATCAATGCTTGACAACTGAGAAGAGTTCAAAGCATGTTACTATTGCAAAGTTTTAAAGCTTGATGGCAGATAAGATGAGGATAACATAGATCTTTGGTTATATGACTAATTAATTTGTGTTTGCAGGGGTAGAGAATTGAAATGAATGGTTTTAGCAATATTTCATGTTTTATATGGCTATTTTAGATTGCATGATTGAGTTTTTGCATCTAGATTATTTGCAACTAATGTATTGTGGTAGTGTGAGTTGAGGATTGTGTGTGGATGTGAGAGAGGGAAATGTTTAAGTTGATTTGCAACTAATGCATTTGCAAAGTTGATGATGGTCCAATGGTTCATGTTTTGTTTGAGCAGAAAGTGTTGTCATGAGTCTTTTTTTTATTATTATTATGTGCTATGAAGATATTGTTGTTGTGATGTTCATGTTGAGCGGCTCAAGGGTTCCAGTTTGAAAATGCATGAAAGGTGAACCACATAGAGAAGTGGAGTGGGGACTTTGACAAAACAAGTATTGAAAACTTTATTCATAAGTCCAATAGGAGTTGGGCGAGGCTCGTTGGTTGTGGAGGATTTTAGTGGGTGGTGGTTCGTAGAGTCATGAGATGGAGATCAAATTTTATTTCAGATAGTTGCCATTTTCCATTCTCTATGTACTGATTTTCTTGAAAGATAATAAAATATATTGAGCATAGCAACAACAACAAGGGTGGATTTTGACCTAGAGGGGTTTTTCCATGAGATATCCAATCTTCCTATGTGATGTGATCATTTATGTCTCATTGTGCTTGTTTATTTCATATGTTATATATATGATGTGCCAATTCTTGTTGAAAATGCATGTTCATATTGTAACACCCTCCTCCCACATCTACCCAAGTAACCAACCAATAAGAGTAAACATATGACTAGAAGTTACTATGATATGATTGAACCTCATAAGTCATATTAAGGAAGTGGAAGCAGAGAAAACACACCATACAAACCTTCAACATTAGCAATATGACCACTAGGAACCATCCCAAACTTTCTGCTAACCATCCCCTAAGTCCCACTCCATTTTTAAGCTATTAAACCTTTGGACACTCCCATGCTATGTTCATGTTAGTGTCCAGAGAGATCTGGATGCTACCACAAGCCTACATGCCTGCATCCAGGGACTATTTCCAGTAGACCTATGCCAAAGTTTGGGAAATTTAAGGCAATTTTCAAGCCTAGAATTCCGACCACTAATTAGAACTTGTTGTAGCTTCCAAAATCCATTAAAAATATGAAGGAAATACTAATAAACCAGTAACTAACTATAGGGCTAGGCCCCACCATCCCCATTTGGGACTGACATTCTATCAAATTCTTGGCATCGATGCAATTTTCAGGTGTAACCAACAAATATATGCATAGGGGTCTTATACGTATCTAAGATTCACTATGAAGAATTGTTTCCTTATCACATTAGTTGCAGTTTCATCCATTAGGTCATTGACACATTGTTCATTCACAAGTAGAAACATGATGAGAGACATACATAGCCACTGTCATAATACATATTCATAACCAACATAATAACAACATAATACCAAGGAAACAACAACCATATAATCCACATATAAAGCAGTCTAATACTCATGAGATAACAAGGACAAAAAACCTCATATTAATGATGAAAAATCCAACCTGTCATGGGACTACCATGTTCCACCTGACTGTAGACATGGTTCAGCCAAATCTCTCTTCGATCAGTTGCCCCTGTGCCATATTCCGAGAATGAATGTGGGATATCATAGAACACATCAATCCAAAACCATCCAGGGCTTCTAGAGGCCATCCACCTCAACCCATCAAACAATGGTTCCACCTCATGGTTGAACATCATAAAACCATCATAATATTGGTCTCTAGCAAGCCTTCCAGGGCTCTAGAGTGTTTGATCTAACCAAGGCTTCCAAGAGCTAATAACTCAATCCAAGCTAAAGGAAGCATGAGATGCAACCAGAAAAACAAAGAATTGAACCCACAACACCATGGATATCCAAGAAATGGCAAGGCTAGGCACATCCACTGTCAATCCAAGAAATCCTCCATTCCAGTGACATATCATGACCAATAAACCACATGCATAGGCCATGCATGCCAAAACTAGTGAGGAAAACATACATGCAACTTGGTACCTACAAGAAAAACCCATTGTAGCTACTAATCCCGATGTCCTCTTACATTTTCCTGCTCTTTCGTTTCCTTCTTGCTCCAAAACTCCAAGTATGCCATACCCTCCAAGAGTGCTCCAAGAAAACTCCAAGTTTCCAAGAATATGAGAGAGAGAGCTCAAAACTAAATTGGCCAAGCTCACACTGACCAAGTCTATCCACTGATCTTTAGAAGCCTTTTTACTCACGAGGCCTCTATTTTCTTCATTTTCCATTATTTTCGTTCATTTTCCCACTCACATGCGACTTGTGACCTTTCACCTCCCTTTTCTCCTAATTTCCATTATTTTCATAAATAAAATTCCAATTAATGCCTCATTTCTTTCCAAAGCCTCTTCCAATGCATTTTCCAATTTCCTTAGTAATAATAAATCGAATGAACACCGACTAGGATGTTTTTCCCACCATTTAGGTTGGAACACATGTCCCATCAACCGTGATCTTATATATTTTTACATGGATTTTTAACTAGGGCTGTTACAGAAACCTTCGCTTTTGGGGAACACCACCCTCGATGTTAAATGACACTTATAACGAAGAAGAATGCTGAAAGGAAAACATACTGCCCACGGAGCCTTTCTAACCTAGCTTGTTGCAGCATTTACAATGACCACTTTTGAAGCATGAAAATAATATTGTTTACTGGAGCTTTATAACACATTCATTATGGTATTTACAATAACAACCACATAGTAAGCACATTTTAATCAACCAAAATATAACCATACTATCCGTGTAGCTTTCTAAACCAACTTGATACAATATTTACAATAATATACACATAGACATATATGTACATTGCTCAACCAAAAAATAAAAAGATAGGATGCCTACATCTATAACAAGGGAATTCATAGGCTCACACCTCCACCCTCAAAGTAATACCAGAATTCACCTCCTTCCCAGGAAGTCCAGAATCCATTGTCAAATTTAAAGTTTCATCCAATGTCCAATGCTACAATCCAATGCCACTTGTCCTCTCTATGAATAGTTACCGACTCATTTGTCCAGAGCACACTCCCAATGTGCATTTTATGCCATATGGAAATGCTAATGACAAAAAAACATCCATCCCCGACCTTCCCTTCTCTACTGCACAGTCCCTCGGGAAATTCTGTCACCCCTTCCATGAATTCACTCACTTTTCAAGTTCCCTGGCATCCCCTATCCTAGGCGATCCATCCCTTGGAAAGGATTCCTCACATCAGAAGGCAAAATAACCAAGGAATATACAAACCGAAAAACCATCATATCAGTCATAAAATACTCATGGAAATCAATGGAAACTATTGGGTACCAATGTCTCATAATGGCCCTGCTCTTGAAATGATTTACCAACATATTGTTGCTTGTTCCAATTCCTTTCATTATTGCTACTAATTATTGCAGTTGATTTCAACCACCCAACTGGGCATTTACCAAGCACATAACTTCCATTAGATTTAAAATAAATTGAAATAAATTCACATTGTACATCATTAGTAGCTTGTCAATAAGGTACACTTGCAATCCTGTTTTCTTCCTGCCACAACAGGTCAAACTAACATATTTGACCAAATAATCATGTATAAACATATCACACCAGGTGAGCTTGAAACACAACCATCATAGATAAAAATCATAACTCACATGTAACCATCATAAACCAAAATCACAGATCACATGCATAATAAATCTGAAATAAAATATTTATACTTATCCTTTAAACAATCCGTAGCTTCTACCTTTGTCTTTATTATGTACACACTCCAAATTTGTTTCCACACCCGACAAACACCCAGTGACTTCTCCTCAACCATGTGCACATACACATAGTGTGCGTCACATACATACAACCACACATGACATAAAATACCATGCAATACATACACCTGCACCTGACATGCCACACATACACTTACACTCAGTGTACAACACAACCCAAATGCATGTACTACACAAAGTACAATACAACGAGTACATGCATCTCACGATACCACAACTACACAATTCACATATATAGTACTGCATACCCGCAACACAACATGTACGATATGCACAAAATACCACATGTACACCAGTACCATATGTACAACATGTACCTAATACCACCTATACACAACACCACCTGCACAACGTGTGTACAACATCACATGTACATGACACCACCTACACAACTTGTGTACAACATCACATGTACATGACACCACCTGCACAATGTGTACATAATGCCACATGTACATCGCATCGCTTGTACAACGTGTAGATAATGCAAGAGGTACAAAACACTACATACATGACATGTACACCACCCCATATGTACAAAACACCATATGCATGACATGTACACAACACCACTTGCACACAACACCATATGCACAACATGTACACAACACCACATGTACAATCATGCACACAACACCATATGCACAACATGAAAAAAACACCACATGTACAATCATGCACAAAACACCATATGTACAACATGTACACAAAACCACATGTACAATCATGCACACAACACCATATGTACATAGTACTAAATGTACAACATGCACACAACACCATATGTTCATAGCACAACATATACAACATGTACATAACATTGTATGTACACAACACTACATATCCAACATGCACACAACACCACATATCCATCATGCACACAGTACAATATGTACATAGCACTACATATCCAACATGTACATAGTACCATCTATACCTAGCACTACATATGCACTATACGAACAACACTATATGTACCACCCTATACATAACATTACATAAAAAACATGCACACACACTATATATACACAACATTGCATGTGCACGACATCACATATGCAACATGTACAACATATACAAAATATGCACAACAATAATACCACACATCCAAAACCACACTGCCTTTACCAGGCAACATTTCTTTCAGTGCCCCTCTGCCATCTATGCTTATCCCAACATCCTGCATACCACATATTTTTTTATTTCGCTGATGTATCCCTCAATGTTGCCTATCATAACATAAACTTAAGAATAGTACAAACATACAATATCAATTCATATCCACATGATACTAACCTCATATATTTTTCATTACTACTCTACCACTTGATTCCTCGTAAGACCACGAACCTCTTCATTCCATTCAATTGAGTGAGGAATCATTCCTCCACAAGAATGATTCCTAACAACCATGTCAGACAACAACATACATACATACATATGTATACATATAAATATTAGCATTAAACAATATATCAGACAATGACATATATACATATATACATTCATATAAATATTAGCATTAATAATCATGATCCATGATGACCCTGTTAGAAAACAATGAACATACATACATATATGCATATAAACATTAACATAACCATGATCAAAACATATTTACCAAATATTATAAGGTCAAGGTTAAGAGAACTCCGTTTATCCATGCACAACATGCACAACATTGAGAACAACCTTCCCCAACATAGACAAGGAATTAAATGCCTCAAATCTATTTACTTTATTTTTCCTGATTACTTTTCTCATGAGTGTCATGTTATTGTACAATTACACCAATGGACCCAAATAATTGAACTAGCTATCATTCTCTTTCCTTAAACTACCCTTATACATGCACCCACTTCATCTGAGTCTTACATTGCCTACTATATTTCATTCAGCTCTCTTCGAGCTCCACTAACTTTCACCTTTCCCAACCAATTCCCAAGACTCAAAACTTAAAAGGCAAGTACAAGAAACAAACAAGAAAAGAACCATGAAAATGAATAACAATACGACACCACAAATAAAGTGGCATGATCATACACTAGATAAAAAAACTACAAATCAAGCACAAGAAAATATCAAAAGACCAAAAGCATAAGACTAACAACAGGCACCATGACTCAATACCCATGGTTCCCATTGCTTCCAAAGGAAAGCTCAACCTAAACCTTCTTCAATATGTCATGGCAGTCTCTTTGCCATGCAATCCTCTACATCATATTGCCATGAATGCATAACTATCAGTGCATAAATAGACACAACAACATACTAGTTACCTTACCTTGTTGTGCCACACACATTGCCTTGTAACTGAACACATCCATGCCATCCAATTCCCTCGACAAATCCAGCCATAATTGGAAACTATCTGATATGCCTGTCAAATACATGTTCATGACTATAACACATATCCACATAATGTCAGACAAACTCAAGGTTAAGAAGACTTAATGTATGCAAAGCACTAATTCATTTGTAATTAGGGTTTCCAAACATAGCCAAAGCAATTCTTGCCCAATTCCTTTCTTCTACCTTTTTACTTTGTTGGAATGAAGGCTTACTATGTGTTGTCACATCTCCCAACTGTTAGTTATATAAACACATCAACTATTACCTTGTCATATTAATACCAAGCACGTTTTCTGAAACTCTTTATAGATGTCAAACACATGTTCCAAATATCAAGACAATAATATGTATCAATTTGGAATCAACCTTTACCAAGACCAAAAATCATGTCATAACTCATAGTCAACTCATAGTCATTAGACATAATACTATAATTGTCACCTATTACACTCACGTACATGTCAGCTATCTCGACACATATGTGTTAGTGCAATAATATTAAGACAATATCATTTGAACACATACTCATATTATGAAATTCATCAAACATCTAACCAACTTCAAAACATTCCATGCTAAATAAATCAAATAGATGACATAATAGACACCAAACACTCAAATACCAAATATACAACATAATTAAACAATGAAGCAGCAAGTATACTACCTAAGAAAACTCATACCTTAATGTATCTTAGGGGGGGGTTACCTTGTCACCACAATCAATCCATATTAGCATGATATAACTTCATGACATATCAACTCAAGCATAAATAAGGTCATGATATCCATAATAGTAACTAGCTAACATGTTCACATCATAAACTCAAACAATTATAATTCATACATAATAATCACATTTGCACAATCATTCTAGATTAGTATGGCATAATATCACAGCACATTTAATTCATAATTGAATGTCATAACCCTAACCATTTTCATAGACCAAACCAAATTAGTATGATACATATAACATTAAGATCTTAATGAAATAACCCTAATCATCAAGTTACTACCATATAACAAAAACAAGTTATATATCATGCTCATCAACAACATATAACCTAATCATCAAGCCAACTATCATATAATAACAACAAGTTAACCTATAACATACTCATCAACAACATATAACATAATCATCAAGTTATCTAACATAAAACAACAATAGCAATGCATACCACCACAAGTTACTATCATTCATGACTATTCAACACATGTGCATATGACTACACTAATCAACTAGCATCTATAATGTATGTAACAATAACATCAATAGAATCAAAAGAATACACATAACCATAATGCATATAACAATCCTTAGCTACATACCTACATGCCAACATACAAACCTGTATGAAAATCCGCTCTTACCCCAAAGTCCATTGTTGCAACTTCACTTTAATGATATTCATCTCCTGCTCTATGTCAGCGAACAAATTAGCATCATAACATACCAATATCATCATGATGACCTAATTGCATACAATTATCTCATGCACAAAATCTTTCACCATGAAAATGCATGCATAACAACATATAGACACCAACATTCGTACCAAATGCATATACAACCATACACTCGTGACGACACATCCCACAACAACACTATCAACCTTCACATGGAGACATCACTACAACCATGATCAACACCATGCAAATGCAACAAGCACATGGAATGCAAGCATAAGAAACATATATGCAACTGACATGAATGCATGACAAACACACCACCCATCCAGTCCCAAGGGTGAACCATGCTCTGATACCACTCTGCAACACCCTCTTCCCACATCTACCCAAGTAACTGACCAACCAGGGTAAACATGTAACAAGAAGTTGCTATGATATGGTTCGACTTCCTAATTCATGTTAAGGAAGTGGAATTGAGGGAAACACACCATAAAAACCTTCAACATTAGCAATAGGATCCCTGGGAACCATCTCAACCTTTCTGCTAACCAGCCCCTAGATTCCACTGAGATTTTAAGCTATTAAACCTTTGGATGCTCCCATGATATGGGAATGCCAACATTCAAAAAGTTTTGGATGCTCCCAAAAGCCTTTATGGCAACATCCAGGGACTATTTCCTACATACCTGTGCCATAGTCTGGGGAATTTAAGGCAATTTTCAAACCTAGAATTTTGGCCACTACCTAGAACTTTCAAAATCCATTAGAAATATGATGAAAAGACTAATAAACCAAAAAATAACTCTAGGGCTAGGCCTGAACATCCCCATCCAGGACTAACATTCTGTCAAACACTTGGCATCAATGCAATCTACAGGTGTAAACAATAGATCTAAGCATAGGGGTCTCATAGTTATCTGAGGTTCGCTATGAAGCATTGTTTCCTTAGCACAATTAGTTGCGGTTTCATCCATTAGGCCATGAACACATTGTTCATTCATTTACAAGTAAAAACATGATGATATCCATACATAACCATTGTCATACTACATATTCATAACTAGCATAATAACAACAAAATACCAAGACAACAACAACCATATAATCCATATATAAACCTATATAATACTCATGAGTTAACAAGGAGAAATAACCTCATATTAATGATGAAAAACCCAACTTGGTATGGGACTACCATGTTCCACTCGACTGTAGACATGACTTAGCCAAATATCTCTCCAGTTAGTCATCCCATGCCATATTCCAAGCATGAATGTGGGATGACATAAAACACGTCAATCCAAAACCATCTAGGGCTTCTAGAGTCCATCCACCTCAACCATCAAATAGTGATTCCACCTCATGGTCGTACATCACAAAACCATCATCATATTGGTCTCTACCCAAGGCTTCCGGGATCCATAGTGTTTGTTCCAAACAAGCCTTCTAAGAGCTAATAACTCAAACCAAGCTAAAGGAAACATGAGAAGCAACATAAAAAACAAAGAAGTGAACGCACAACATCATGGTTATCCAAGAAATGACAAGGCTAGGCAAATCCATTATCAATCTAGGCAATCCTCCATGCCAATAAAAGATCATGACCAATAAACCACATGCATGGGCTATGCATGCCAAAACTAGTGAGGAAAACATACATTCAACTCGATACCTGCAAGAAAAACCTGCTCCAGCTGCTGATCCTAATATCCTCTGGCACTTTCTTGTTCTTCCTTTTCCTTCTTGCTCTAAAACTCCAAGCATTCCACACCCTCCAAGAGTGTTCCATGAAAACTCTAAGTTTCCAAGAATATGAGAGAGAGATAATAGAGAGATAGAGCTCCAAACTGAACTAACCAATCTTACACTGACCAAGTCTGATCACTGATCATTAGAAGCCTTTTTATCAATGAGGTCTCTATTTTCTTCATTTTCCATGTTTTTTTTCATTTTACTTACATGCAACCTGTGACTTTCACCTCCCTTTTCTCCTAATTTCCACTATTTTCATAAATAAAACACCAATTAATGGCTCATGCCTTTCCAAAGCCTTTGTCAATGCCTTTTCCAATTTCCTTAGCCATAATAAACGAAATGAACACCCACTAGGATGTTTTTTCCCACCATTCAACTTGGAATATGTGTCCCATCAACCGTGGTCTTATATATTTTTACATGGATTTTTAACTAGGGATTTTACACATATCTACTACTTATTTGTTAAGTTATGAATTGATTAATATATTGGAGAAAGAATTGTAAAGTTTTGTAATTGTTATCACTACTAATTCACCCCCCCACCCACCTCTCAGTAGTGACCCTCATTCCAATAAATGGAGCATAAAAAATCCAAAAACTATTGTTCTTCAACCATGAGGAATTAGAGGGAGTGACTTATACCATTGGAAATGTCTTGATGAACGCTATGTGTTGATGTATTATTTAATTGAATTTTCTTTGGCTTTGACCACATTTTTCTTGACTTTTTTTTTTACTATCAATTTTACGTTTGAGGGAATAAACCCTTTTTCTCTTTAGGCTTCATGAAATTATTATGATATGATTTCATCATCCCGAAGCTAGGGAATTATCCCAAAGAATAGGACTTCGAAATCAGTGATAACATTAATCAACAATGAATCATTCACCCTTTGAAATCAATGGTGACTTTGATCCTGTTATCACTCCTCCGGATCTCCAAGGCTGAGGAAGAGTCCAATTGTGGTAACCACATACCAACCTTTTGACTTGGTATCTATCCCTACAAAGACGGAGAGGGCTCTCTCCACAAAATCACAGCTAAGGGGGCTGGATGAATTAGGGTTTTAGCCTAGTTATGATGTGCAGAAGGGTTTGATTGTTTGAAATTGGGTTGCTGGATGAGGATTAGGTCAAAGACTCTAGGTTAGGGCCAATAAGGTGTTGGCATTATGGCACAGGTTTGGAGCCATGGCACAGGTGTTGTCCTTGATGGAAACTCTCTTTGGTAACAGATCTCAGTTCAGGCTTTTAGAATGAAGGAAAAGACATATATGCAGGTTCATCTAGACGAAGACGCGTATACACGTGGGTTAGACGTTACAAAGGTGTGTATGCGTATACACGCACTTTCACGCAAAGAAAAGTGCGTATATGTTGGAGAACTTACCTTTGGTCCGTGGTAGTTAGTCCTTGGTATTTGAACCTATGGTTTTGGACCATGGTACTTTGTCAGAAGTGTTGGGTCTGTGGTATTGGTTTATTATGGTTTTTGACCGTGGTACTGTGGAAGGCCTAAGACTATAAAAGAGGAAGGAGATCATGTGGCAAATGATCATCGGTATGATTATTGAATATCTGATAAAGTGCTAAATCTGGAATACTAGTAATTGGGTTATGGTGCAGATCTGGATCTGAATGAAGGAGGAACCTTAGCGCAAAGAGAAGGATAAGTTCTATTGATGGGTCATAATCTTTAAGCTTGAACGATAATATCTTTGTATGATTTTGATATGTTATATGTGGTGCTTGCTTGATCTATAAATCAGATAATTTGGGTTAATTAGTGTTTGAATATCTGAAAGAGCGAATTATCCTTTATAGATCTGTACACAGGATTCAGGTTATTAAAGTGGCGTATGTCTTTTGAGTTGTGATCTAGTTGCTTCTGTTCATTGCTGTAGTGTTCTGGGTTCAGATTTGGTGTGTGGTTACTGTGATTTGGATACAGCTGTTAGAGAAGTGTCTACTTATTTCAGTGCTAATTGGTGAAAAGGAGATTGTTTGATGCAGAAATTCTTGATGATTGATTGATGTTCATGGATCCAGTCTGAAAATTTATGAAACATGGTCCCTGGAAGAAAGAGAAGGTTGTAGCCTTCTGTAGGCTAGCACCAACGTACTAGCATCTTGGCTAGTGCAAGAGCTAAAGGGGTTGTAGCTCCCTTCCAGGAGAAGCTGGAAAACGAGAGAGGGTTGTAGCTCTCTACAAGTTGCAGCCTACGTACTGGTAAAGGACTGCACCAGTACAATTGTAAAAATAAGTTTCTAATTAAAGAGAAGATAGAGACGAATTGCAGAAGGTGGTTTTCACCCACATTGGGTTTCCACCTTATATCTTGTGTTCTTGTGTGTGATTGTCATCTGCTCTATTTTACTGTTTCTGGTTATTGGTTATTTGATTCTGATACACAAATTAACAATCAACATCTGAAAGATAAAGTAAATTATAAGTTTGCATAGTATACGCGAGTTTCCTTCTACATAGTTGTGGGTTTAATTAACTGAAGTAGTGTATATCATTTGGATTTGAAAAAGGAATATTTGACTTGATAATACTGATTCACCCCCCCTCTCAGTATTATTTCCAACAATTGGTATCAGAGCAGGTCCTTCTGAAAAAGCTTGATCGCTTGAAGGAAGATCCATCATCATGAGCAACTACGAGAGAGTAGCATCGATTAGGCCACCAATTTTTGATGGGACAAACTTCATATATTGGAAGGTAAGAGTTACTGCCTATCTTCAATCTCTTGGTACAGAAGTCTGGGATATCATAGATACAGGG
>APFE030910585.1:38808-50651 GCA_000404065.3 Pinus taeda | reverse complement strand
TATAAGGTGACTTATGGAGTAAATATAAAAAATGCTTTATTTATTTACCATACCTCTCATTTATTTATATTTTTATTAATTTACCATACCTCTTTTATAAATATGGTATTTGGGTCTTTGGCCCATAGGATTCACTTAAATAAAACCTATTCTTGAAAATGGGCGAATGGAAGGTTGTAACTCCTAATTTCAAGGGCTAAATTTACCTTTTTTACCCTCTCCCTTAAAAAAGGTGGGCTATTTGAGGTGATTTGTAAAAATGTACTATGGTACAAAATATTCGCCCACTAAAAATTTAAAACCCCTTAATTTCGCCAAAGGGCGAACATTCGCCCCTAAAATCACCCCTAGTCTCAGGATGATTCACAAGATGATGGTGATGTGCAGATGAAGGTAGTACCTTTCAAAGGGATTGGTAAGAAACGGTTAGAGTTCTTATCCGATTAAGATTGCATGTCTATTAATGCATCTGTTTACATTTCTTGCTGCAACATTATATTTCATTTCAGCTTCGAAAGTACAGTGTGCTTAAGTGAAAGTTGAAGGATGAAATGCATGCATGAACACATGGATGTTGATGATTCCTTGTTTTTGAACATGTATGTGTAATTAAGTTGTAGGGTTGATTGCTTTGACATGCATCTGATGCCATGTTGACTTGGAAGAAGTGAACTTGGTCTCCAAATGGAGATAATGATGAAGTGTTTCATCTTTTGAAAAAGAGTCCTAATGATCTTTTTCTACATGCTTGACTTGAAGGGTCATTTGTTTAAAGGCATTTTTTGTGGGCTTGTTATCTAGTCCACCAATTGTATGCAAATGTAATACATGGAGGTGTCCACAAGCTGTGAAATCTGTTTCTTTTGTTCAAGCGGGAGTTTAGGCCATCCAATTGTTGTCTGTATTTCTGTTGTTTTTAACAGTTGTTGTTGACAACTTCACAAATAGGTACAAATGAAAGTTTTTGTGGAGCAGATGTACTTCACACTGGTTTGAGCCACCTTAGATCAATTATCAAGGAAAAAGAGTTCAAACTACCTTCTATGACCATTTCAACAAAAGTTCTGCATGAAGGCAAGAAGGAAGACAGTTCTTCCCAGGAGAACCAGCACATCCAGAAAGGAAAGTGGTCAGAGACTTTGGTCCAGAGGCACTATGCAAGACAAGTGTAGGGAGGTTGAAAGAGGAGGGTGTTGTTACTCTCATTTACTACACAGATCAATATATCAGTATTTTGTAGACCAAAAGTTATTTTAGTGGGAAGGCATGATCCAAAATGGATTTTGGATAGACTCCCAAGTCTAAGTGGTCCTCACAGAGGAAAAATGAAAGTCCAAGGAAGTTTCTAAAAATAGCCCCATTGCAGAGATATTTTCCTTTTGAATCTACTGCAACTTTAATGAGATAAAATGGACTTAGGATGTAGAAGTTATCACATGTAGAAGATGCCATGTTTCTTTGGAAAAAGAGGCAAAAACCCCTAAAAATGGCAAAAAACCATTAAAAAGGGAAATCACATCGGAAAAAGGCAAAGGGTGAATTTAAGCAAAGTAGAGGAAACTCTGATCTGCTGATTGGATCGATCGGATCAGAGGCAGACACATATGCGATATCGAAACCCTGGAATTGGTAATTGCAATCATGCAATTTGCCGATTGGCGATGATCGGATCGGCGAATCGGCATCGACGATGTACAGGACCCCTAGTCCGTGTGCAATGTGAGATGCGATAAGCAATCGCGACAAGCAAAATTAGCCGTCAGATCACGAAAGGAATGGACGACCAGCATTGAATCAGCAATCGATAATTGTCGGACCCGACAAATTTCATAAGCGTAATTTATGAAATTTGAAATACAGTAAACAAGAATTTCTATGTATTAACGATTTTCATTGAAAAACCTAAAATACAAAGAAACGACACCCAAAGTGATCAAACAGATCCAAAGGGGAGTTATAAGCCTGATTAAATAGAATTTGAGTTCTGTAAAGGTGAATTTCAAGTGGGCCTCAAGCAATAAATGATTTGCTCTATCTCCACCTGATCCCACTAACTGGTCGACACGTGGCTAGCAGAGGAGATAAGAAAACCACCTTTCCGAGCAGGTAACCTTTGTACCCCTAAGCCACCTGAAAATGCATTATGACCATTGGATCAGAGATCACGTAGATCAATAGTGGAGATTGTGTCAATATCTAAAGGCGGACCCAATACATTTAAAGGGGGATGCGATAAGTTAAAATGAGTCCACTATTCTAATTATTCTAATGATGCTATTAAAAAAAACACCCAAAATGTTACATACTTTAAACTCCAAGAAACAAGACTTCAAGGGGTGATCCCATTTATGTGTCTCTAACTAATTGACTTCAATTCGGTCCAAGTAGATGTGAAGAACTTGCTAAAGAATTGACTATAGTATATTGAACTTTGTTGATCTAGAGTCACTTATATTAATACTACTATTTTTGAATTTATGTAATATGCTCGATTTTCATTTTGAAGGGTGAGAATCTCTTAGCTTAACATTTAATATTGAAACTAAATTGAATCACCTATTGCTATAGGATGGTTGAAGAAGCATTAGAGAAGGAATTTAGTAACTAGAGGGAAAATTTGTATATAATCAAGTAGTTGTAGTATGGATAGATTCCACCCCCAATTTCAAGTTATTCCCCAACAAGATTAGAATAAATGAAGGTAACTTAAGGTGCACTCCAAACCCTAACTTAGAACCTCATCCGACCATATAATTCTTAAGAAACCAAAATGATACCCAACAGAAAAAAGCACATAGAAGGAAGGCATGAAAGGATAATACAAAAGGAAGTTAACTCCTAACAAAGACAACATAATTCAAATGTGGATGTTAGATCCCTGTAGTACTAGTGTAACCCCATATTGTTACTAGTACAACCCTCTTATTATATTTTTGTGCCCATGTAGTCCCCATATTGTTATTATTGTGCCCCATAGAAGCCCACTATTGTTATTATTGTGCCCTTACATTATCATTGTTATGCTGACTCTCATTATATTATGACCCCTTAAACTCCTATATATAGAAAGGAGGTCTTGTCATTTGTATCATTCAAGAATTGTTCATTTTTGTACTGTAAAGGAGGTTTCCCCCTCGAAGAGGATTATTTCTAATGCATTTATCTATCTTTTTATGAGCTGGTTTCATAACATTTGGTATCAAAGCTTTGGATTCTAGGGTTTCATTGCTCCAAACAGGGAATCATAGAATTGTCGCTATAAATTTTTCACTACAACATTTCAGTAGCTAAAACAAAAACCCATTTGACACAACATCATTCTAAACCTCGAGTCCAAATTTTAGATCTTCTCTCGCTATATTTTTGGAGATATGATCTAAGGAAGTTAGGGTTTTTGAAAACTCCATAATTTCATCTCGAAAAGTTCATCGTGGAATTTTCGCTGTACTTATTTTTTTGCGGCATTGCAGACTCAGAAATTAAAACCCATTTGAGCAGCAATTATGGTGAAGTGCAACACCAAATTTTAGATCTTGGTTCGCTATATTTGCAAAGATACATTCCAATACATTTAGGGTTTTTGATGGCTCCCGAATTACATCCTAAACAGGTGAACTTTGGAAAATCGTCATAAATTTCTCTCTGAGCATCAAATTGAAATTTCGTCAGAATTTGCAGAAAGAGGACAGCATGTAGTTTTATTTGTATCAGTTTCAAGTCCTAAGTCTGAAACACTGACATGTGGCACTTTGTACAAGTTCACTCTACTGAACTAGTTTATAATCAGGTCATCATGGGATATTTGATATGACTCTTCCTTGCATAATCCAATCTTGATTAGACTTGTAGAGTTAGAAAGAGTACTCAATGTGCTACGACGGGAAGTCATTTCAGAACTAGGAGATCTGATATTACAGAGTTATAATCGTTTTAAAATCGAGCTCCTAAAATCAAGAAAAGGAAATATGAGGATGTTTGATGGAAACGATCTAGTAAATTGGATACTGCATATGGAGCAATATTTTTATCTACATTAGGTGCAACTATTACAAAAGTTAAGTATTGCATCTTCATATTTAGAACCAAATCAATTTTTATGGTATAAAGGGATTTTTTCTCATAAACCACTTGTTACGTGGTCAATTTTCACAGAGTAAATGATAGCACATTATGAGGATACAAAGAGCAACACCTTCCTTAGCCAATTGATAAGTCTCAAACAAAAGTGTTCAATGGAAGAGCCTATTGAGGACTTCAAAAAATTGAATATAAGGGAAAATGATATTCCAAAGAAGCAGAGGATTGATGTCTCAATAGGGACTTTAAAGGATAACATTCGACATGAGGTTTGTCTTTGGGAACCTGATTCATTGGAGAAGACATTCGGGTTGACAAGAAAATTTGAAAGAAAAATTATGGCAACAAGGAATTCTAACCCTCACAACTATAAATATGGAAGCGTTGTTTCTCCTAGCCTTCCACAACCTACAAGGTTGACACCACAACAATTGGAAGAAAAGAGAGCAAAAGGGCTTTGTTACAATTTTGATAACAAATACATTAAAGGTCACAAGTGTTCTCAAAAGAAAATAGTTTACATTGATTGTGGAGAGGAGGAAGAAAAGGATCAAGAAAAGTCAAAAGAAGAGGATATACACCATGAATCAACCCCAGATAAAGAATAAATGAATATGACTAGATCTTGTAAAGCATTGGAAAGAATTACCACTCCTCAAACTCTCAAGATAGAAGGACATATCAAGAAGAAAAATGTTCAAGAAGTGAAAGATCACATCGAGCATCAAGAAATGAATATGACCATACCTTGTAATGCATTTGCAGAAATTACCATTTCTCAAACTCTTAGGATAGAAGGACATATCAAGAAGAAAAATGTTCAAAAAGTGAAAGATCACATCGAGCATCAAGAAATGAATCCAACAATATCTTGTAATGCATTGGAAGAAATTACCACTCCTCAAACTCTTAATATAGAAGGACATATCAAGAAGAAAAATATTCAAGCAGTGAAAGATCACATCAAGCATCAACAACAAGTTCTCCAACTTTTAAACGATAACGCTACTTTGGTACAGAATCAAATGAAACAACAGACATATCAACATCACAGTGAAAGAATTTTTTATGTAGGCGATTGGGTATTTTTACGGCTACATCTCAAGCAAGATATTTATGATAAGGAAATGTTGGCAATACTACATGCACTTAAGAAATGGTGACCTTCCCTAATGGGAAGACACTTCAAGGTAAAAATGGATCATGATAGTCTTAAATACTTTTTAGAACAAAGATTATTTTAGAAGAACATAAAAAATGGGTCACAAATATGTTGGGTTATGACCTTGAAGTCATCTACAAAAAAGGGAAGCAAAATGTTGTTGGAGATGCACTTTCAAGAAAGGATGAGGATGTGGAAACATTGTTTTGTACTATTTCTATTATCTAACCAGATTGGATGAACGAAGCAAGGGATGAATGGAAGAAGTACAAAGAAGTGTGGCCACTCATTCAAAAGTTGTAGAAGATCCCAGTTCAAACAATATTGCGAGAACTTGATGACGAAGAAAAAAATCATATTATAACTTGGAGCAGTCATAGAAACAAGAACTCGATAGCTAAAAAACTGATCAATTTCAAAGTATCTTATTAAGTGGAATAACTTACTCGTTGAAGATTCCACATGGGAAGAGAAGAATTTTATACAGAAGCATCAAGAACTACTCAAGCATTGAGGACAACACTTTTTAAAGGAGAGGGGCATGTTAGGTCCCTATACTAATAGTGTAACCCCTTATTGTTATTAGTACAATTCCCTTATTATATTTTTGTCCCCATGTAGTCCCCATATTGTTATTGTTGTGCCCCATAGAAGCCCACTATTGTTATTATTGTGCCCCATAGAATCCCACTATCATTAGTATTGTGCCCTCACATTATTATTGTTATGTTGACTCTCCTTATATTATGACCCCTTAGGCTCTTATATATAGAAAGGAGGTCTTGTCATTTGTATCATTCAAGAATATTTCATTTGTGTAATGTAAAGGAGCTTTCCCCCTCGAAGAGGCCTATTTCTAAGGTGTTTATATATCTTTTCTATCTTTTTGTGAGCTGGTTTCATAACAGTGGATCATGTTGTATCATAAACACAAGAGAGTCAATAGAATAAAGGGGAGACGAATTATTAAGAACTTGACACAATGAAAAAACCTAAAATGAAGAAGTAATTGAGCCATCCTATAACCTTTGTTTGAACTTCACTTTAATGATCTCAAAGACCAACTCCACATAATAATTGGTAAGTAAACTGGGAAGAAAATATATATATATATATATATATATATACCTACCAAAGAGAAGTAGATAATCAATAAATATCCAATAAGCTCCGAAAGAGCATGATTCCAAATTTGTTGCATAATTTTTTCAATTATCATCCATTGATATGTAAAAACTCCAATCTAGAGAAAACTAAAATAGTTGATCTACTTCCATAACTAAATTGGAAATTTTTTCCACACATGTTGATGGTCCATTGCATCACAAAAAAAAATGGTTGGAAAAACAATTTGGCAATGTCTGGCCAAACATGTTGATGATACATTGCATCACACATAAAAAAGAGTTGGAAAACTAGGTCCAACTAAGAAGCATTACTCTTCATAATTTAAATGAACTATAATAATTTCCCCAATCCAATCTGTTTCTGCATAGCACCAACCCAATGTATCCATCCAACATGAAAGAAAATTGACATGAAAGGAAATACAAATTTAGTTTATTTCGACTTCCCAAGATTTCATTTGAGAACTTACATTTTTTATTTGAGCATTGTTAAGAGCTCGATATGACTATTGTCATAATATCACTCCTTCATACATAATTCCACCATATGTCAAATTCACCATGGTATCTATCCCTTTTCTTACACAAACCTAACTGAAGCATTGTGAAGGAGGACTTTGACATGAGCTATGACACATAATTTCCCCATTACACACTGTAAGAATAGTAGGGATAGTGGATGAATGGGGTGCTTCTAAAATAGCATGTGAATTTAATAGCCTTCATCCATGGAATTTATATGCAATCCCACCATGTTTTTATACTTAGAGGTAGGAAAAGGACCATTAAATACTTTTTATGCCTTAGTGGGAAAAATGTAACTTGCGCATTAACTTTAAGGTTTCCTAGATACAATTGCACTCCTTGATTTTCCATATCATTTGTTTCTTAATTATTTTCTCTTAGAAATTGATACAAATTTGAGGAAATCATAATAAATATTATCATTTTGATAATTTGATTCAATTTTTTGTTACGAAGGAGTGAAATTTCTACAAAGCAAGGGTTGCATGGTAGCATAGTTCCTAATACAAAAGTTTAGAGAAAATATATAGAAAAATATATTACTTAATCATTAGCCTAAACCAAGTGATTACAAAATCATTTAATTCAATTTTATGTATGGATTTATATGAACTCAATATTTATGACCTTATCTTAATGATTTTGTGTATTTGATTTACAAAGAACTAAATGAACTTAAACCATGAGTAATATAAGAATTGCTCATAACATTATTAGACAGCCTAGTCAAGCATGCAAGCCAAATCTTTGCACCCAAATCCATGTATGATGAGTATTATGCAAAAGTGATCACTATGTTGTGTCATTCAAAGGTTTAATTGTTGCATATTTTTTTCTTACATTCCACTTATATTTCTTGCAAATTAAACACTAAAAAATCAATTATATTTCTTGTGAATTAAGAACTTCTATTATGTTACCTATGCTTCCATGATATGTAGTTTCTATTACAATACATGTAGAGAATTTTGACTTAGCTCCATCAAATGATAAAAGAGTTTGTATTTCGTTTATTAATTACACCAAACATTGATTAGAAATATGAGCATTTTTTAAAAATCAGTATTTTCCTTTTTAATAAATTATTATCTAGATTTTGTAGATTCTTGAAAGTATATGGTATTAATAAAATTAAGATGATGCTAAAGGTTGGTGATATTACATAATGGTTACACACTTCAAGAACACAAATCTTAGCTAAGGATCTAGGAAGTAGTTCAACAATAACCTATAAATAATTTCCCATAAAACATTTGTAGAATCTATATGCTATTATAAGAAATCAAAATTTAATTTGATGGACCAATCATATATAAAAAATGTATATATATTATCCACTAGAACGGTTAAAATATTTTATCATTGTATTACTTAAAACGAGTAGGATGTGTAACTATTTCCATACTTAAATCTCTCAAATTATAAATCACCTTTCAAAGTTTGTAAAGTTTACACTATTAAAAAAAATTATGGCTCTAAGAGATATAATTCCTCTAAATTGAATCTAAATGTGTTATGTAATTTTTTGAAATCTTTTTTCCTCATGAAAATCCTTGTCATAACATTTCTTACTCTTGCAAAATATTTTTGATTTCCATAAACTAAATGGTATAAAAAATTTCTTCTCCATAAATTAAATATCTATTTATATCTTAAAAATCTCTTCATAAGCCAACTTCTTCATTTTTTTATTTTATTTAACTACATTGTAAATATGCTTAAATTATTCATTTTTTCCACATTCTTTCACTTTCGAGAACTTTTTGCATAATATTCATTCTTCTTAATGTTTTATTTGCCATAAAATAAACAAAATAAAGGTTTTCCTTTCCAAAAATATCTTTTTAAATATACCCACTAATTCATTTTTTATTTCACTGAACACATTCAAATCATAAGTCCACTTCATTTTCCTTTGAATCACAAGATTTCTTAAAAATGGACCAGTCTGAATTTCTAATTGCCTATATATATATATATATATATATATATATATATATATATATCATATATATGTTTGGAAAGTCTGGATTTTAATATGCACAAATATATATATCTATATATATTATAAATATATATATATATATATATATATATACTTTTAAAACAGTTCAAATTCATTATCTCATAAAATTTGGACATCACATTCCAAAAAATACAAAACAACAATTTAAAAATATATAAAAATAAAATAACACATATCCCAATAATAAAATATGCAAACTAAAATTTGAGTAACAAACATAAAATTACATGAGGATGCATCCTTTTTAAGAAACACTATTATATACGTCTGATGCCATATTAACTACTCCACTATTATAATTGTTTAGAGTATTCTACTTCATTATCACATTTTATTCTAAAACAAAAACGACACTTCGATAAGATACACATAGTTATCTTCATTGCATTCTATGTATACTAGATTTTAAATTATTTCCCACTCCATATGAAAGGAATAATTCATTTTGACTTATTAGTATTAAAAACTTAAAATAAAATTAATTTTTCAAATTGAAATGAAATCCTTTATTTTCTTCTTATCTCTTTTTTGTTTTAAATTAAAAAATAATTTTTGAATATTTTGACTCACAATTATCGAGAATATTTCTAAAATATTTGGAAACAGTCGAATTTCACTCAATTCAATAATAATTTAATTATGTGATTTTAATTTTTAACATCCATGAGAACTTTACAATGAAATTTTATTTCTACACAATTTTGTTAGTTTTAAAATGACCCAAAATACCAATTCAACTACTACAAAAAAAAACTAGTTAAATTGCACTACAAAGCCATATAAAGTTGAATTCTAAATTTTAGAACCTCCTAAACTGAAGTGCAAAGTATTACCTACCTTCTCTTCATTATTGAAAAGCATGATGACATTAATAAAATGAACAAAAATTCAATTCAATACAACACATATATCATCTTCATTATATTTATTTTTTCTATGAGGATGGAGGCATGTGTGGTGTTGGACCATGGGGATTTGTATTTTCTCCGAGATCCTTATAATCCACATTGAATGTGACACCTTCCTCTACAAATGTCATTAGACTAGCTATATTCTAAAATGTCTACTCATTTTTAGCAACTTTCTCAAATTTTGCAAATACGTGCAAAGTAATTAATAAGAACAAAAATCAGCTAGTTTTATTTATCAAATTGTTTGGGTAATTTATAAACTTTGATTTATTTTCTAAGTGAAGTAGGTGTCCACGGGTTTGGACCATGAATCTATATTTACTCTAAGATCATTATAATCCTCATTGAATGTGACACCTTCCTATGCAAACGTCACTCAACTATATGTATTACCAAATGCTTACTCAATTTCAACAACTTTTTCAGATTGTGCAAATACTTGCAAAGTAATTAAGTGAACCAATTTTCTTTATGAGATTGTTAGTCTAATTTATAGACTCCACATCATTAATTTACTACTTGAGACTTCCGAGATAATTTTCATCCCTTATTGACTTACATTCCCACTGCACTTAGAAAAGAAGAATTAGCAAGTTTCATATTAAGCAATGAATCAAATTATTTAAGCTCATCTTTGAGTATTTTCTTATGGTCATGAGATTCTCTTAATTTGTTACCTTGTACAGTTGGTTGATGCTTGAGCAGAACTGGGTGGAAAGAATCATTAGAGTAAAGATAATGATGGAAGTTGCACAAATATTTTGTAATTAAAATATGTTTTTAATTTGATCCTTAGCATGTAATTTTTAAATATAAATTATGTTACCCGGAATCACAAACATATATTTTATGTTGATTTTACGACTAGTCAATACAAAGTGTTAAAGACTTAACTTCATGTATCTATTTAATTTAAATATGTATCATTATTTGAGCTTATATAGTCATTATGTTATTATTTATTTATTAGTTTTTATAATTGTGAGCATTTATTTCGTAATTTTGTTAAAATAATTTTATTTGTATATAGTTACTAATATTTATGATCTTCTAAGCTTTTATCTCCTAACTCCACTAAATTTTTTTTTCTTACATATAACTTTTATAATTATAACATTATGATAATTAGTTATAATTTTAGAATAATTGTGAACATTCTTTCTCATTTATAAAAATGTTATATTATATATAGTTACTAATTTTTACGATGTAATAAAAGTGTTTAAACTCAACAAACATATTAATATTATATTATGTTTTTAAATCTATAATAGTCAAACAAAGAGTTAATGAATAAAAAATAAGTTGAAATTATTAATCTGTTCATTTTGAATTACAAAGGTTAGTTTATAATTACAATTTTTTTCATATATCTTTCCCTAACTTAACTTTAATCAAAAGTAATGTTAATTAATATGATTTAAAAAAATAATATATATATTTTAATTAAGATACTTTCTTTATTTGATTCTTTAACATGAAGATTTCTAAATAATAAAGATATGTTAAGTCAACACAACTATATTAACATTATGTTATGTTCATATTTACAATTAGTCAATACAAAGAGCTAATTAATAAAAATTAGTTTGAATTATGTATTTTTTTTATGTTGACTACAAGATACCAACCATGATCCCATGAAATTTGGTGAATTGTATAATCATCTACACTTTTCATTTATTTATTTCTTTACAATGTAATTATGTTATTTTGTTAATATTTACATTTTTTTAGTATATCTTTTTATCACTTAAAATTACTCAAAATTAATATCTACTAATTTGATTTAAATAAATCATATATATATATTCTTTATTTCATTCTCTAACACGTAGATTTCTAAATCATAAAGATATATTAACCTAACACAACCATATTAAAGTTATGCTATGTTCGTACTTGCAATCAATCTTTAATATTTGTATTTATAATGAATCAATACATATAGTTATTTAATAAAAAATGGTTTGAATTATTGATTTGTTTTATTTTGATTACAAGATGTCAACCAT
>APFE030910585.1:5190-35037 GCA_000404065.3 Pinus taeda | reverse complement strand
GTTTTCTCTTTAATGATGTCATTTATTATGCTAAAGCGGTGCACAATATTGTTGGAGCGATATGCTTTATTCCATATATTCGGAACAAGCTTCATAGAAAACATGGCTTCCATCCTTCTTTATTGATGAGCATCTTCGTGTGCTAGATGTAATGAAAACAAATGTAACATACTTGTTGCATGTGTACCAGAGAGAGTCTAGGAGGAAAACAAGAAGGGATTGGTTGGAGAGAATGAAGTATTGTGATCATTATCCTATTGATTTAAATTAGTGTTGCTTTTGTCATTGATTTGGTTGTGTTTTGGAAGAGGCTATTCAATAAATGAGTTTTTATGGAGTGTTTCAGGTGCAGTTCATAGTGGAATTAATTTATGTAAAGAAACCAAAAAATATACGTCAATTTCAATGTTCTTTCTTCAATTGCAATGCTGATGAAATTGAATTATTTTCTCAATATTCTTATTATTTAGAAAATTGTATATCTCTGGTCTTAAATTTTCCTATTGTGTTGTTCTTCTTTAAATCCAATGTGTTAAAGTTAGATTTTTTTTTCCTTTCCTATTCCAACTCCCCATTCTCTCAAAATACATATTGCTTAATTTTTTGCATTTATGTACCTTTGCTCCAATGGCGGTGTTACTGTTTTATTTTTTTCTCTTGGATTTGTAATTGTTTGGGTTTTTTTGTATGGGTGCCTTTGTTGTCTTGGTACCTTTCATAAATGAAAATATTATTGAGATTTATAATATTAATGTTGGACCTTCATGTTCTTGATGTTTGTATCAATATTCTGAGAATTATACTATTAATATATTCATGTAATGATATTAATGTATTGATATAAATGTGTTATTATTAAAGTGTTGATGGTTTATCATGTTTTAATCATTTATAGTGTATTATTATTAATGTATTCATATCAATATTTTGTATTGATGTTTTAATGGTTTACAATGTGGTTGTTATATTGATTGTTGTTTATTTTTGTTTTATCGTTTATTGTTATTGCATTATTTACATTTATAATATTGATGCTAGGGATTTAGGGCTTAAATGGTTTAAAATATTTAATATGACATAGATTCTCTCATTTTGAAAACCAACCATCGTGAGTCCTTGTCGAATGTTGTGTTATAATGAAGATTGTCTTGATATGAAAACCATAATCCACCATGGTGAATCATGGTCAACCATGGTTGAGTGTTGCATTGTAACAAAGATTGTCTCAATATGAAAATCAATGACGGTTAAGCATGGTTGATGATTTTTATTTTTTGGTTTATAATATTTATCTTGGCGTTTAAACAACCTGGGTTAATAATGTTAATCCATTGGGTTTAATATTATTCCCTTGGGTTGAAAATCTCTTAGTTTTTTAGTATTTATCCATTCGGTTTATTACTACCTTGGGTTTATGATAAAAATCCATTGTGTTTATTCAATCAAGGGTTGATATTCCTTAGGTTTATAACATTAATCCTTCGATGCAATATAAATTCCTTGGGTTTATAATGTTGGTCAATCCTCATGTTTATAAATCTATTGGGTTTAAAATGATGGGTGTAACATCAATTTATTGTGTTTGTTTATCTAAGGGTTCATATTCCTAGGGTATAATATTATTCATAGTGTTTATAATGTTAATCCTACGGTTTAAGAAAAATATGATGTGTTTATATTCTTGTTCAACCTTGGTCAACCATGGTCTAATCTCACATCGTGACAAATATTGTCTCAATATGTAAATAAACCATTATGAATCATGGTCAACCATGGTCCAATGTCGCATTGTGACAAAGCTTGTCTCAATATAAATATCAGTCGTGGTCCAATGTTACATTATGACAAACATTGTCTTGATATGAAAATCAACCATGGTCAACCATTGTCAACCATGGTTGATCATGGTAAACCATGCTTGAATGTCATGTTGTGACAAAGTTTGTCTCAATATGAAAATCAACCATGTGCAACAATGGTCATCCTTTGTCCAACATTGCAGTGTACGAATATTGTCTCAATATTTAAATCAAGCATGGTAAACCATGATCAACCATGTTTATTTCATGGTTTATAGTATTTCTCTAAGGGTTTATATACCTAGGGTTTATAATATTAATCGCTTGAGCTAAATATTATTCCCTTGGGTTTATAAACCCTTGGTTTTTTGGTATTAATCCCTTGGGTTTATAATTTCCTTGGGTTTGTAATATCAATTCATTGTGTTTATTGATCTAAGGGTTAATATTCCAAGGGTTTATAACATTAACTCTTGGGTTTAATATAAATCCCTTTTGTTTATAATCATGCTCAATAATAGTCAGCCATGGTCACACGTCACATTGTGACAAATATTTTGTCTATATGAAAATCGACCATCATGGGATGTCAAATTGCAACAAAAGTTGTATCAATATGACAATAGGTCGTGGTAAAATATGTTTATTTTAGGGTTTACTAGTTCCTTGGGTTTATAGTATTAATAATTCATTGGGTTTAATAATCCTTTGAGTTTAAAATATTAATTCTTAGGGTTTATTAATCACTTGGTATTTTAATATTAGCTTCTTAGGTTTGTTGATCATTTGTATTTATAATATTAGCAATCATTTGGGTTTACTCATCCTTTGTGTTTATAATATTAATAATCCCCTAGGTTTGTTGATCCATTGGGTTTATAATATTGAACACTTGGGGTTTATAATATTCATAATACATTGGGTTTATGAAACCCCAATATTAACAGTTAAATATTAGTCCTAGCGTTTAATATTAATCCTACGGTTTATTGATACCTTGGGTTTCTAATATTAATAGTCATGTGGGTTTATCAATCCTTCGGGTTTAAAATATTAATTCCTAGGCTTTATTAGTCCCTTCTATTTTTAATATTGATCCCTTAGGTTTAAGAAAATTTCCCTTGGGTTTTCTAATTCCTTAGGTTTATAATATTAAATGCTTGGGTTTATTTGTTCCTTAAGTTTACAATATTAATAATTCCTTTGCTTTATCATTTAATCCCTTGGGTTTATTAATTCCTTGAGTTTAAAATATTAATTCCTAGGGTTGATTAATCGTTTGGGTTTTTAATATTTTTTTTTTGGGTTTATTGATTCCTTGGGTTTAATAATTGCTCAGGTTTATTAATCATTTGTATTTATAATATTAATTCCTTGGGTTTATAGTATTAATATTCCCTTGGGTTTATTGATCCCTTGTATTTGTAATATTATAATCCCTTTGGTTTATAATATTAATAATCACTTGTGTTTATTAAACTCCAATATTAAGGGTTAAATATTAATTCTAAGGTTTAATATTAATCCCTTGAGTTTTCTTATTCTTTGGGTTGGTAATATTAATCCCTTGAGTTTTTAATATTAGTAACGAGTTAGGTTTATTAGACCATAATATTAAGGTTTAAATATTAGTCTTATGGATTAATATTATTCCCTTAGGTTTATAATGTTTATCCCTTCAATTTATTAATTTGTTAGGTTTATAATATTAACAATACCTAAGGTTTATTGATCGATTGAGTTTATAATAGTAATATTCATGTGATTTTTTTAATCCTTTGGGTTTAAAATATGAATTCATATGCTTTATTAATCTCTTGTGTTTTTAATACCGATCCCTTGGGCTTATTGATCCCTTAGGTTTTTAATATTTATCCCTTGTGTTCACTAATTCCTTTGGTTTATAATACTATACCCTTGGGTTTTGTACTTCCCTCGATTTATAATATGAAGATTCCCTAGGGTTTATTAATCCCTTCAGTTTTAAATATTAATTCTTTGGGTTTATTAATTGCCTAACTTTTAAAATTTGTTCCTTAAATTTAAGTAATATTAATAATTCCTTTGGTTTATCATTTAATCCCTTGGCTTTACTAATCCATTAAGTTTAAAATATTAATTCTTAGGTTTTATTAATCACTTGGATTTTTAATATTACTGTATTTGGTTTATTGATTCCTTGGGTTTATTAATTGCTTGTTTTTATTAATTATTTGTATTTATGAATATTAAGAAAAACATGTGAAGCCCATCAAAGAAAGAGCAAAAGCATGCTAAGAAGGAGCTTGATATGGAAGCACAATCGGGCTTCACTGGAGTTGTTTATGTAAATCTTCCAGTTTGGAGTTGTTTATGTAAGTCTTCCAGTTCCCTCGTGTAGCGCCCTAGCGTTGCGGCCCGGGCGCGCGCCCTCCGCACGGTGAAGAAATCGACTAAGTACCGGTGAAACGCCACTCATGCGCACGCGGTGGATGGGCGCACGTATGAGAGAGGCGTTCATGTGTTTATACCATGAGACGATGGCGACTCATGGGCGAGCCGACGAATGTAGCGGTTGGGTGTGGAGCACATTTGTGGGGCAGTCCCGCACGGAGGGTAGGCCGACCATGTGCGAAGGCAACAATCGGTGGCGTGGGCGACAAGTTGTGGAGGTCGGCCGAGCGAACGCCCCCTCCTACAACGCATATAAACTAACGATGGACGTTAGTTGGAGATTATCGCATTTTCAGTCAAGGATCATCGCAGCTCCAATGCACAAGTCTTAAGTGCGAAGAGGAGAATGATGATACCGTAGGCCGCATGGATGAGCCCACAGCGCCGGGCAAGGCAGGTGTGGTGCGACGAACCAACGACAGTGCGCGGGTAGGCTGAACGCGGGCGTGGGTGAACGTCTCCCGCTCGTCGGGTGAAACGAACGGGTGAAGGCATGGTGACCCGCCAACCCGTGGGTGGAAGCAAACGCGTTGGCGAAGTTGGGTAGGGCGTGCGCAGTTGGCACGGCGCGCCCATACGGTGAAACACTCGGAGGTTGAAGTCGGGGTGTGCGCAGTTGGCACGGTGCGCCCATTGTGAAACGCTCTTAGTGTTGGTTGCGGTTCAGGCAGACCGTTGTGCGCTCTTGCACGGATGGGCACCCGCCCAGTTGTAAACGCCAGTCGAGCTAGTCTCCCGGTCATCTTGTAAAATATCATTATATAATAAAAGAGTTTTATTATATGCATTGTTGTTGTTCTTCATTATGTTTATCATAATGTTATAATGTTATTCCGCACATTATAATTTAATAAGTGAATATTAATGAAAGTGAAGGCGTAGTTCGTAAAACACTTAACCATGGAAACGGTGAGTCGTTTAGGCGGTGCCGCACCCGCTAAACTTAAGAAAAAAAGAGTTGGGGGCGTGACAGGTGGTATCAGAGCAGGTTCACAGGTGGTTGAAGCTGCGGTTGAAGCTGATTCAGGGTTGAAGAGGCTTGATGATAAGCGACGAGAACGGAAATGTATGCAGGTTATGGAGAAATCATGGATGAATAGTATGGGTTTCGTAGACTTGATGGTCCATGGAAAGACCACTCAAGCTCTTGTGGACACAGGGGCCACCCATAACTTCATGACGACACGGTTGGCTAGAGATGTCGGACTGACGATCCTTCCATCCAACATGGAGGTCAAGGCAGTGAACTCTAAGGCCAAGGTGACGGGTTTGGCACACGAAGTGCCGGTGTAGATAGGAGACTGCACGGGTCAGTTGGACATCATGGTGATGGAGATGAACGACTTCGATGTAATACTTGGACAATATTTCTTGAAGGGCAACAAGGCTATTGTTGTCCCCTTCTGTGATGAGGTGGTGCTGGTTGGACAGACCCGAACTTGGACTTTGCGCACACATAGGCAAAGGAGGGAAGTCAATGTGCAACATGTTTCTGCACTAAGTTTGGAGAGAGCCATGAAGGAATCAGACGTGGAGACATATGCGGTGATGTTCAAGGGAGTCAACGGTGATGAAGTGGGGACGCCTATTTCAGCTGAGATTTCTGATGTGCTTGCCGAATATGCAGATTTGATGCTTGATGAGCTTCCAAAGAAGCTTCCACCAAGGCGTGCGGTGGACCACAGCATTGAGCTTGAACCAGGGAAGGAACCCCCGGCTAAAGCACCTTATTGTTTATTAGGGCCTGAGTTGGAGGAATTGAAACGACAGCTAAAGGAGTTAGCTGATGCAGGTTTCATTAGACCTTCAAGGTCCCCATATGGAGCTCCAGTATTATTCCAGCAAAAGAAGGATAGCAATGAGCTAAGGATGTGCTGTGACTACCGTGCATGGAACAAGTAGACAGTGAGAAACAGGTATCCTTTGCCATTGGCTGTTGATTGCTTCGACAAGCTTGCGAAGGCTCGAGTGTTTTCCAAGCTAGACTTGAGGCATGGTTACTATCAGGTGCGGATTGCCGAAGGAGACGAGAAGAAGACCGCAATCGTAACAAGGTATGGTAGCTTTGATTTCCTTGTTATGCCGTTTGGGTTATGCAACGCTCCTGCGACATTTTGCACTTTGATGAATGATGTCCTACGACCGTACTTGGACTCGTTCATGGTGGTATACCTGGATGATATAGTGGTTTACAGTAATAACATGGAGGATCATAAGAAGCACTTGGCGATGGTTTTTGAGGCACTGAGGGAGAATCAGTTGTTCCTGAAAAAGTCTAAGTGTGTGTTTGCTCAGACTGAGATACCGTTCCTTGGGCACATCATTGAACAGGCGTACATACGGATGGAGCCGAGCAGGGTGAAGGCTATCGAAGACTGGGTTGAACCGAAGAATGTCCATGATATGAGGGTGTTCTTGGGCATGACCAACTACCAACGGAAGTTCATAGAAGGTTACTCCAAGGTAACATCGGCACTGACATACCTACTGTAAAAGGACAAGAAGTGGTGTTGGACGGAGAAATGTCAAAAGGCATTTGATGAGTTGAAGAGAAGGATGGTTACAGCACCGATACTGAAGTTACCTGACTTTGGGAGACTGTTCGAGGTGCACACTGATGCTTCAGATTTTTCCATAGGAGGAGTTCTTATGCAGGATGGGCATCCGGTGGCCTATGAGAGTCGGAAGTTGCAGGATAGAGAGCGGAGGTATCCGGTTCATGAGAAGGAGATGATTGCGATCATCCATTGTCTTCATATATGGAGGCACTACTTGATTGGGAATCCTTTTGTTGTCAAGACTGACAACATTGCAGCGAGTTATTTTGCATCACAACTGAAGCTTTCTGCAAAGCAAGCTCATTGGCAGGACTTCTTGGTAGAGTTCGACATGTCTATTGAGTATAGACCGGGTAGACACAATGCGTTAGCATATGCCCTTAGCAGAAAGGGACAGCTTGCACCATTGGAGGGAGAAGACCGGGTAGCGAGGAGTAGAAGTCAGATTCAGATGTCGGAAGAGATGCAAAACAAACTGAAGGAAAGTGTGGAGACCGATACTTTAGCGCAGAATATAGTGAAGCAGATAAAGGAGGGAAAGACACGCAGGTTCTTTCTACGAGACGGTTACTTGTTCTTTGGGAGCCGACTCTATGTTCTGAAGACATCTGGTCTTAGGAGGCACCTCTTGAAGGAGTGCCACGATTCTCCATGGGCTGGCCACCCAGGGCAGCGTCGTTCTTTGGCATTATTGGAGAGAGGGTTCTTTTGGGAGAAGATGCGGGACGAGATGGAGGAGTATGTGCACAAATGCATCATTTGTCAGCAGGACAAATCGGACAATCAGAGGCAAGGAGGACTGTTGCAGCCTTTACCTATTCCAGAGAGGCCATGGATGAGTGTCTCTATGGACTTCATTGTCTCACTACCACAGGTTCAGGGGTATAATGGGATTATGGTCGTTGTCAATCGTTTTTCCAAGTATGCTGTCTTCGTTCCGACGAAGGTACCTTGTGGAGCTCAGCGTACTGCCGAACTGTTCTTCAAGAACGTGGTGAAGTATTGGGGGATGCCGTTGAGTATCGTGTGTGATAGAGATACACAGTTTACAGGCAAATTTTGGATGAAATTGTTCAAGTTAGTTGGGACAGAGTTGCTGATGAGTTCGAGCTACCATCCGCAGACAGATGGACAAACCGAGCGTATCAACGCATTGCTGGAGGACTACTTGAGACATTATGTCACCGCTGATCAGAAGAATTGGCCTGAACTCTTGGATATTGCTCAATTTAGCTACAATATTCAAAAGAGTTCCGTGACAGGGTACAGTCCATTTGAGTTGGTGAATGGACAGATGCTGGTTGCTCCGCACACCGTTGAGACTACAGGTCGTATGAGGAGTCCTCATGCGAAGAAGTTCATGAAGGCTTGGGAGGAGACCTTGGAGTTGGCATGGTTGCGCTTGCACGATGCTGCAAGGAGAATGAAGAAGTATGCTGATCGTGGAAGACGGGATGTGCAGTACAATGTGGGAGATATGGTGTTTCTCAGGATTACCGGGGAGCAGTTTCAGCCAGCCAAGGGGACGGCTACCAAACTGACACGGAAGTACGAGGGACCATTTCATGTGGAGAAGCAAGTGGGGGAGGTTGCTTATAAGTTAGAGCTTCCGCACCATATGCACATGAAACATCTAGTTTTTCATGTGAGTCAGTTGAAGAGATGCAGGCTTGATTCAGACCATCCAGAGAGAGCTGAACCGCCGAGAGGACCAGCTGGGATAGTGGACAAACTAGGCTTGGAGTTGGAGAAGATACTGAGTTATCGGACTACAGGTATTGGTTGCCACCAAAAACGGGAGTACCTTGTCAGATGGAAGGGAGCACCGGAAGAGGAGAGTTGGGAATCGGAGGACTCACTTTGGAGATGGAAGAGGAAGATTGCGAGATTTGAGTGGAGAGTACCTAGGCGTGTAGGATTGTCGAGGGCGACAATGATTTCCAGTGGGGGAGGATGTAGCGCCCTAGCGTTGTGGCCCAAGTGCACGCCCTCCGCACAGTGAAGAAATCGACTAAGTATCGGCGAAACGCCACTCATGCACACGCGGTGGATGGACGCACGTATGAGAGAGGCATTCATGTGTTTATACCATGAGATGATGGTGACTCATGGGCGAGCCGAAGAATGTAGCGGTTGGGTGTGGAGCACGTTTGTGGGGCGGTCCCGCACGGAGGGTGGGCCGACCATGTGCGAAGGCAACAATCGGTGGCGTGGGAGACAAGTTGTGGAGGTCGGCCGGGCGAATGCCCCCTCCTACAACGCATATAAACTAACGATGGAAGTTAGTTGGAGATTATCGCATTTTCGGTCCAGGATCATCGCAGCTCCAACGCACAAGTCTTAAGTGCGAAGAGGGGAACGGTGATACCGCAGGCCACACGGATGCGCCCGCAGCGTCGGGCAAGGCAGGTGTGGTGCAACGAACCAACAACAATGCGTAGGTAGGCTGAACGGGGGCGCGGGTGAACGCCGCCCGCCTGTCGGGTGAAACAAACGAGTGAAGGCGTGGTGACCTGCCCACCCGTGGGTGGAAGCAAACACGTTGGCGGAGTTGGGTAGGGCGTGCGCGGTTGACACGGCGGGCCCATACGGTGAAACGCTCGGAGGTTGAAGTTGGGGTGTGCGCGGTTGGCACGGTGCACCCACGGTGAAACGTTGTTGGTGTTGGTTGGGGTTCGGGCAGATCGCCATGCGCTCTTGCACGGGCGGGCGCCCGCCCGGTTGTAAACACCGGTCGAGCTAGTCTCCTGGTCATCTTGTAAAATATCATTATATAATAAAATAGTTTTATTATATGAATTGTTGTTGTTCTTGATTATGTTTATCATAATGTTATAATGTTATTCCGCAAATTATAATTTAATAAGTGAATATTAATGAAAGTGAAGGCGTAGTTCGTAAAACACTTAACCATGGAAACGGTGAGTCCCTTAGGCGGTGCCGCACCCGCTCAACTTAAGAAAAAAAGAGTTGGGGGCGTGACACCTTGGGATGGAAGAAACATGAAATCCAAGAACGAACTTTAGAGGGATCGATGATGGTGAGAATGATGGGCCCGTCTGGTCAAGACTCTATAAAAAAATGCTACAGATCTATTCGACCTACAAGAGTTTCAACACAGAAGTCCACAAATCTATTGGCTCTCTGCGCAAATACATCAAACCACGAATGTGTTGTTGCCTACATCCAAGGTTATCTGTTACAGAAGGAATGATGGTGAAAGCATAGCTGTAACGATTTGTAAATCATATGGTTTTTAATTGAAAGGACCAGGTTATGAGGCGGGTTTTCCAAGGTTTTTTATAGATATTTTTTTCTCTCCCACCTTAGAAGCAAACCTAAATTATCTTTCTCCAAATCAGACTCTTCAAATTCTATATCCACCTTCTATAAAGTCAGATGTAGATATTATCCATTCATTAAGTAAGGCGCTGGTCTAATCTATATTTCTACAAGTAGATTCATGTCGTCATTATCTTTTAGATGCAGATCGACGCTTTTTTGGTGTGACTGAAGGAGGGATCCTACAGCATTAATCTCGTGGGGGTGGTAATGGTAATATGTCTTATGATACATGATTATTCCATTTTATTAGTCGTTATATATGTTCCTCTAAATCATATCTTGATAACAAACATGTAGAGGGGAGCTTTCAGTGCCCGAATCCAAAGCTCAAGGAGGTTTTCCAAGTCTTTATCAGAACTCTTAGTGGGAAATCGATATTGTTAGGTGTGAGGGGAACATATTTAATACAAAATCTAAAACAGCATGTGAAAAACACATAAAATTCTAACATCCTTACAAAGCTTGCTTTTCAAAGGAAAATCGTTACAGGATGACATGCAGCTAGAATATTAATGCATTCATAGGCATTTAATGATTATCCTAAATTTAATATTGCAAGGCAGAAATCCAAGAATGAACATCCCAATTGGATCTTCTTTCGCTAACAATGGACTAACTTAATTTTCATTCAAAGATGCCCTCAAAGGAAAGGCTACAACTTCAGGTAAACTTTAACAAACTCTCAATATACTTGGGCCCTATCTTGTGGAGCAAATGAAAGAAACTTTGGTAATAACAGTAGATCTAGCAAAGGTAAACAATATTTGTGCAACCTATAAATCCGAGACAATCATTTCTAAGTTCAATGGTTTCTGACCCAAACCTCTAGATCTTTTTTCAATGGATATTTACGACTTAGGAGGTAAACTATTAGATTCACTTATGCTCCAAGGGATTCTTCATACTAAAATTTGAATCATAAAAAATCAGAGATCATGTTTTACATGACAGACCATGGTTCTAGGGAAAAGTGTTACTTTTTATCACCCAATGGTTCCGAGACTTTGATAATAATTCAATGGTAGTCTCCAAAATATCGGTCTGGGTAAAATTCTATAACTTATTGCTTCATTTTTGGCATCCAAAAGTTATGGAAGGAATTGGAAACATGTTCGGGACATAGATCAAGATGGATACACAAAGAACTCAAGAAGTTATTTATACTTTTGCTAGGATATGTGTTGAGGTAGACATAAGTAAATGAATAATAGATTGTATCATTTTGACACAAAACAACCAGTGATGGACCCAGTTATTAGATTATGAGAACATAACATTTAGGTGGCATACCTGTTTTCAAACTGGACATCTACAAACAATATGTCCTTTAGCAAAGGAACACCCAAGGAAGAAAAATAAACTAGTAAAAAATCCCATGGGATGGAAAGTCCCCACACCACAACCTAACGAAGAAGAGGAAGAGGAGGAATTTAGACCCCCCATCACCAAGGAAAACCCAAATCCAAAAATATCTTCCACAAATGAATAAATTAAATAGGGAAGAACATTGGTATCAGTTTCGCAAAATGCAATAGTAGAAGGACACTTAGTCCAAGAAATTTCTAAGGAGAAGGATATAGGAGGATTCAAATGTCCTTATACTACTGAGAGCTCAAAATTAGATAAGGAACATCCAAGGAAGAAAAAACAGAACCAACTAATTATTGTAACAACCACTCTTGATCAAGGAGGATGACGAAAAGTAGAAAAGAAGAAAGGGAGAAAAGGGTGACTAAGCTAATTTTATTAGCCCCAACCTTATTTTTTTGTTTTTGATTAGTTTTTTTTGTTTTTTGTTTTTCATTATATGGGCACCCATTTCTCGAGTGGTGCCATTTGGAAGAGTAAAAGAATGTACCATGTGCATCTACCTATGTAACTTTTTCTAATTAATTGAAAGTTACAATTTTTCCACTGAAAAATAAAAATAAAATTTTATTTGTATTTATAATATCAATGCCTTAGGTTTATAATATTAATAATCTTTTAGGTTTATTGATTCCGTGTGTTTATACTATAAATAATTCGTTTGGTTTCTAATATTAGTGAACCCTTAGGTTTATTAAACCCCAATATTAAGGGTTAAATATTAGTCCAAGGGCTTAGTATTAATCCCTTGAGTTCTCTAATTATTTGGATTGGTAATATTAATCCCTTGGGTTTTCAATATTGTAAATCGGTTGGGTTTATTAGACCCTAATAATACAAGTTAAATATTAGCCTTAGGGTTTAATATTATTCCCTTAGGTGTATATGACAAGACTCTTCATCTCATAATATTAAAAAATATATATTTTATCGATATTTTTCCCAAGTTCCATAAACATAAAGAGGGAAAATTTTCTTATGTAATATGGTTATTAGTATTGTAATAAAAGTAGTATAAAGTCCTGTACATATATTAATTTTTAATAGAGCATTGTGCTTGTTAACCATCGTTGTAATTACACATATAAATTCTCATTCCATGCAAAGACCGCTCCATTAAATTGACAAGTTAAGAATGATAATAAGCAATGGTACTGATGTATATTAGGAAAACTTATGAGTATGAAAAGAAAATAAAAAAATACTATTCTAATTATGCAATTTATTGTGTTAATTTTATTACTCAGTAAGAAGGGATGCTAAAAAAAAAAATTATATGTTTAAAACATTTCAAATTGTCCAGCTATTTTATAGTTTCCCCAAATTCATTAAGAACTCATCATTATGAGGAGACACATTTCTTATTTCACGATTACATCAATTTGATATATGTTTTTTATTGGATGAAATAAATACACCATATTATTATAACAATATTTATTAAAACATTATAACTTATTATGTCACTAGCCGACATTTAAATATGGAAAGAAAAAATAATAATTATTCTTCTCAATTACTGAAGATAATTCTAATTTTATATTTTATATATTTATTTATTTATTTATTTTCTAACCGAATTTAAAATCATAATTCCTTTTTCTTAATCAAATACATATAATTTTTATTATCCCATTCTCATATATATTTCATATATATATATATATGAAAATGGGATAGAGTGAGTGGAAAATGGGTCAACATGCACCGACAAATGCACGGTGTCTCCACACCAATAAAGATGGATGGTGATAACCCTATTACGTACAAAAGTTAAAATGGTCGGCAATTAGAGCATCGCTGATCATCCAACCCAAACGCATAGAAAGGGATTAATGAACGGCATAAAGGTTATAGTAAAAATCAGCTTTAAAGTGTAATTAACATTAATATAATAAAATATTTTGGAAAAATAAAAGTGTAATTAATTAAGATTAAATTAGTTCCAATTAAGATAAAATCTGATTAATCCTAAAGCAATCTCAAAGAATAAAAATGAATCACGAAGCTTTAAATCTGAGAATATCTTATAAATCTAAAAGATCATATCATGTCGTTGCAAATATTTATTCTTTGACATTGTGGCATTCATTACCCTCCTCTCATGACAGGGACAGATCAACAATAATCCATGTGGCATTAACTACGTGGCTGTCCTCATTTCCCACTTTGATTACAAAGGCATTACAAGATGGATTCTGACTTATGATTTTGCTATCTTTTCCTTTCAGACTTCATAGTAATATATTTTTAAATCATTTTTAAATGAAATTATAATTTATATTAATGAAAATTAGATTATAACATTATATAATTTTCTATACGTTAATTAAAGATAAAGATATTATTGATGATAACGTACAAATTACACTATATCAATAAATATAAAGTAATAATTCTTCTTAATAATACAAAAATCAAATCCATAAAGAAACTTCAAATATTTCTATTCAATAGAAATACATTACAGAAAATCGATAATATAAAAAGTATCTACAAATATAAAATTTATAAAATGAATTAAAAACAATATGCGGTCTAACTCATATGGGGTCATTGATTCAAGGGAGTACGATAACGAAAACGAGCGCAGTGAATATATTTTAGTTTTCGTATTAGAATTATGTTTTAGGTTTTCCTCTTTTGGTATTCCTAAATTGCCAGATTCCAATAAAGCATTACTATAGATCGAAAGTCTCCGCCTACGCAACAACTGTTATTGAGTAATATGCAGATGTATAATGCCTTTCTTTAGCGGGTCGTCCATTTGTATATGTTTTTCCGGAACAATGTGCGCTGAACAAATTCTTTGCCCCCTCGGATACAGATCGTTGATGACCGCCATTAGACTTTAGTCATCCAAACAAAACAAATCCTGCTTAACCAAAAATTGACGTTAGTAACAATGATTAACCAGGCAGTTATACTATGTTTACAACGTTATAACCATTAATTTAATAGATTTCTCATAATTGCAAACTCTAAAATATTTGGTTATCCATTTCCACTCAATTTGAGAACATGTAGAGACAGCAAATTGATTTTAATGCATCTGGTATGTATATAGGCTCTTTGTGTTTGTATGTATATAGGCTGTTTGTGTTTGTTTTTTTCCAGTTACTCTTATGTTTATATCTATTTAATTTAAATATTATTATAATTCAAGAATTTTCGCCCATTATATAAAAATAAAAAATAATATATTTTAAATTAAAATTTTGGCAAAAATAACTTTAATTTGAGAATGGTTTTATTATGATTTACTAAATTGTTTAATTTGTTTTTAGTTAACTTATGTGATTTTAATAATAAGAATATGAGGTATTTTTGTAAGTTTGTAAAAAGTTATAGTTAAGATTTAGGGAGTAAATTAACTATGCATAAAGAAGTCTTTTAGGAAAAAAACATTATAATATATTATTTTGGTATGTATATAAATCATTATTTCAAAATTAAATTATAATTTGTTTTTATTTAATATTTTTAAATAATTTATTGCATTAACTATGTGCAATTTTTTCCTTACTCATTAAGAAGTTGATACATGTCTCTTTTATAATAAAAGACAAATATTTCAATAAAGTAATAGGGATTGCCTTAACAATGTATGAGTATTGAACCTTGCTCAATACTGAATATTTTATTAATATAAAAAAAATTAATTGCATAAAATTATTCAATTCTTAATATAAAATTGTACACATGGCACATGAAAAACTCTGACATTGTGTTGTCCACTTAAAATGTATTCTCTTCTTTTGCAAAGAAGTTATAGGATAAGAAATTTTACAAAATTCAGTTATAAAATGACGATAATATCCGACCAATCCCATAAAAGATCTAATATTGGCCACATTTTTGGGAACATGCCACTCCATGATAGTCTTGATCTTTTTAGGATCTATAAGTATTCCCTCCGATGAGATCATATATCCTAATTATTATACCTGATCTTTGTAGGAATCATGTTTTCTATACTTAACGTACAATTAATGTTCCCGCAAGGTCTATAACACAAATCGCAGATGCTCCCTATGCTCTTCTAAATTTATGGAATATATTAAAATATCATCAATGAAAATTAGTGTAAATTTTTCCAAGGGTGAAAGATGTCATGCATTAGACTCATAAACATGATTGGGGTATTAGTAAGCCCAAATGGAAAAAGAATAAATTTATAATTTCCATATCGAGTTCTAAATGTTGTTTTATAAATGTCCTCTTCTTTTATTCTAATTTGATGATAACTAGATCATAAGCCAATCTTAGAGAATACAGTGGCCCCCTTAACCTCGTCAAAGAGATCATTGATTCTAGGTAATGGGTATTTAATTTTTACTATTAATTTGTTTAGTTGCTTATAATCGATACATAATCGTAAGTTTTCATCCTTGTTCCTTATGAATAGTACATGGGATCCCCGAGGCAACACACTAGGATGTTTGTACCCTTTATCAAGTAATTATTGTAGTTTCATTTTGAGTTGTGTCAACTCATGAATACTCATGTGATAGGGAGATTTTAATACTAGGGTTGCTCCCGAAACCAATTCTATTGTGAAATCAATATTTTGTTTAGGGGGAATACCTAGAATTTCTTTCGGGAATATGGCCGCAAAATCTTGGACAACCCGTAAGTTCTCTAAAGTGGTTGTTTTATCCTTGCCATTGGAGTAGCCAACTTGCACAACATAAATATGGCATCCTTTTCTAAGGCATTTACCTAATTGAGTGGTTCTAATAGGGTGTAACTTAATATGCCTTTTGATCCCTTGAAGTTCTTGTTAACTGCCCTCCTCTCTGAGGAAGCTTACTGTCTTCTCCTTATAGTTCAGTAAGGACCAATGCCCTTCTATCCAATCCACTCCAATTAATACATCATGTGATCCTAAAGGAAATATATTCAAATTCACCTTTATTTGTTGCCTTGTTATTTCAATACAACAGTTGCTTACATTAGTAGTCACCCTTCTCTTAGCCCCAATAGCTAGTTGTACTAATCAGGGGTTTTTAAATTTAATGGCCTATAACTGACATGATTCAACTATTTTTGGGCTAATATAACTCAGGCTTGCCCCTGGGTCTACTAAAATAGTAGCGATAAAATTAACTATTTTAACTTCCAGTTCTATCGTTGTAGGTTGATACTTAGCCTGATCGTCCTCCAAGGCCACACTAATTCTTGGTAAACTTCTGACCATCTCTCCCATAGTAGAAGCTTTTGAATATTGACAATCGATTATGTTCTAGTATGATGCAGTAAATTCTTGTAATAATGGGGTTCCTCACAAACATAACACTATAAGGGATCCTTTTGGGCTTGGTTAGGATCTGGTTTGTTGGAAGCTTCAACCTATCTAGGTCCATTCTATAATCCGAATTTCTGCTGATTTTTTCCAGGTTGTCTATTCTACTGACCCTTGGCTACATTCCCAGTACTAATAGTTTTCAAATTCCTAGTACTCTAGAAATTATTTTGTCCTTTGTTATTCAACCAACATTTTCCACCTTCTCCCTTTTGCCTTGTTTGTTGATTAATAATTTGAGCCTTACGAATTGCCTCATTCATTGTCTTTGTATTGTCAAATTCCAACTGCTCCTTCATAAATGTAGGTAAGCTACTAATGAAATGTTGCACCTTAGCTTTCTCCTCCCCAATGTAGGGAACACTCACAATAAAGAGGTGAATTTAGTTACAAACTCATCCATCGACATATGTCTGAATTTCAAATTGTGGAATTCCATAGCTTTTCAACATAGAATCGCTTTCTCAAATGCTTGTCTTTAAATAATTATTTTTTCGAAACTGTCCCATGACACCTCTTGTTTATCTATTCTTTGAACTAACTTAATTTATTCCCACCACACGGTGGCTTTGCTCTGAAATTGGTAAATTGATATAATGGCCTTTAATTTTTCACCATACTCATATATTTGGAAATGTTTATTCAAATTAATAAGCCAAGATTCCACAATTTCTTCTACTTCCCCATCAAATGTTGGGGGCTTCATATTTCTAAATTCTCCATGTAGTTCAACATTTTGTCTTTTGTTTACCTTTATGTCGTGAATGTTATCAGACCCTTCCTCATGTTTGTCTTGACCTCCCTCAAACTTTGAGTTTTATTTTCTTTGTCAATGTGTTTTTACTCTGTCTTCATTACTAGGGATGGGATCAGGGTTCCTTAAATTTTGTTTATCTCAAAGACTTTTCATAATTCGCTCCTGCTCCAGCCTTAGCCCCTCATTACCCTTTCTTAAAATTTTCATTTCCGTTCGTAGCTACTCTAAAGTATCTAACAACAATGCATTTGTGTTGTGGGATTCCTCTCCCAACTGAACCCACATTTATAGGTTACCTTCTACCGTAGGTACATGTCCGACTTCCATAGTTGGTTGTGTAAACCCCACCCCTCTCCTCATCTCATCTCCACTATGTGCGGTATCACACATTTGTTATTCATAATAACCCAACAGGCCACAATCTTGAAACTATTAGCTTTGATACCACTTCTAACATCACTTGACATCATTAAAAAAATTATACATTTTACATACACTTCATGTAATAGTGTTATGCCATGAAAATTTTAAGGACCACACACCCATGTTACATCTGTTATCTATTAATATAGATGTATACATAGCATTAATTTTGCAATTAAAATTTAAATGGTTTGTCTTGTAGTTAAACTCGGTCGTTCACTTGGATATTTGACCCATACTCATTTATCAAATTTGTTTACTTCCCCCCCCATCGTGGTTACATACCTACATCGGGAACTTCGTGGCATTTAAATCAACACCTAATTTACATATGGGATTAACCAAACGGTGCACTACTATGGTTTGATGGGTGTTACTCATCAGACTCCAGTTGTCCATCGAACTCTCTCAAGATTGTTTATTGACATATTCATTGAGCTCGTTGTTTATCTTCCAGGGTTTAGGATTAGGCGGCCTCGCATCCTTTCCACCGGATACGGTAACTACCCACTTTTCATCGTTGGTCTATCTGTGGTTTTCTCTGTACCGTTCAGCCGAAAGGCTCTGCACCAAGTTCATCTTAGGTTTTCTGAGTTTCGAAGACTTCACGAGGTGACCTAACTGGCTCAGAGAGCTCTCTCTTATTATTAGTTTTTGTTGATTTTTATTGGTTCTTTCACTAAGGATGGTTTATAGGTTGTTATAGGTTTGTCTGCGATGGGAAGAGACCCTTCTGCGACAAATGACGTTATGCAGTCCTAATATTTGGAAGTGCTAGGTTCTAACTCCTTAGACCAACACTGGTCGATATCATTGGAGTGTTTACAAAGGAACCCGCCTCCTCGAGTTTTATAGGTAAACATGGAATTCCCCATAATAGTCTACGCTTTCTTGTCTTGATTTTCCTTTTGGGTACTCGAACACAGGTTTCCTTACTAATTCTCCCTTTATTTTTCTGCAAGGTGATGATACTTGTTAAGGTTTTAACATTTCTTGCGGCTGCATAACCCATATGAATGGAGACAATTGTTAAAGCCTTGGGTTGCATCGGATTTTAGGGCTTATTCCCAAGTTACCTTCAATTTTCCTTCTAGCGCACATGAGGGGTTTTATGTGAAGCCATTTTATCTCCTATATGATCATTCTTTCAAAATTGAGGTTGATTTTGTACTTCTTGGATGGTTTTTTAAATAATGGAATTATAAGACGAGCTCTGAGGAGACATGTACTTTGTTTATTGTAAAGCTGCCAATTTTATTTTGGAGTTTCAATCCAAAATGTCTATTAAGGGTTTGTTTCATTGCATATATTTTAGTAACTCTATAAAGGTGGGCGACCACTCATTATACCACCCTGTTATGTATATATGGACAATTAATTTAATTTATTCTCCACTGGTATGCTATTGTGAAATTTTGGTTAAGTTAACTAAGGGTTTCATTAAGAGATGGTTGTAACTGGTTTTATACAGAGTCATATAAATTGATTATTTTGTTTCCAGTTTACTTGTACATAAAGTTTTTAGCTCCAATGGTTGTTCCTTTCTTAGGTTTACATATCAACACCCCTAGTTATTTGTTAGGGAACCCAAAAATAGGTTCAGGAATGATAAACTCTGTTGGTTGGTCCCAAATCTAAATGGGTTCCTTCAGCTCCCCAAGAAACCCGGTGATTTACATATCTTCCATTAATAATCCCAATGTTATTCCAAATTTTCCAATAGGAACAATTCTTTTTTTTAAATAGAATATTTCTTGGGGATTTTTGTTATCTTAGGATACTGTTGACAAGACTCTAAATATTTTCTAGGTTAGACATGATATTGTAGGTTCAAGCTGGGTCAGAAAACCCTCTTGTGGAGCTATTAATTAATCCTGGGTCCCTTTCCTTATTCATTGCAAGCCATTCGCTCAACTTTATTCCCTCAATTTCAAAGTTCATTCCCACGTAATCCCCATCATAGACATTATGTCCTTTTGGTACCGTAGTTTATACCTGTAATTATTCGCAATGACTAACTAACTATGTATATGTTCTTAGAAATTTATTTTCAAAGACCTAAATATGTGTTTTCTATTATTATGATGCTTATAATTCTACATACAAGATTTCATGTGTCATAATCACACAATAGCATTGCTTCTTTCAATTTTTCTTTAAGTAAAACTTCATTTACAGAAAATAACACATTTGAGAAATTAAACCAAAATGTCAGCATACTTATTTGATAATTCAAGCAACCAAGGAATTCAATTAAGAGAATGACCTTTCCTCCTAGCCATGAGAACAAAAATTACATCTCATCCTTCCCCCGAGCTTTTATCAACCATAATAGTAATTAGACAGTGACCTCTAGGGCTTATTCAGTGGCATTAGGGCCTCCAACCCAGCCAACAATCACTGTATCGACTCAAGGTATCCACTAGCTCATAGTCTAGCTCAAGATTACCTTCATGGCGGCATCCGCCCAATAATTTCCTCATGTCTCCTAAGTGCCTCTAGCCTTTTCCTTTAGCTTTCCTTGGCCTATTTTCCCCCACTGAGATCCTTATCTCTAGGGGGAAGGAGAGTAATTAACTACCTCTAATTGTCTCATACCTTAGAATCTCTTTTTGGGTCCTTTCTCTCATGAATCCCAAGACTTGTCTTGACTTAAAAGTGATATTAAATAATAATGATTTAAACATCATAGCTCCACTATGCCTCACAATGAGGCCCATTATTTACCAAGTTCATATAGTAAAAAGTAACTATAAAATATTCATAGTGTATGGGGTGTTACATATGGGAAGAATGATGTAATCTAGAAAGACGAATCATTGGTCATATAGTTTTAGATTTATTTAGGTACATATTGAGATTGAAGATAGCCAAGTTCATGTATGGAACACCTTATATTAATTACTTGAAAATTTTGATAATGTATTTACTTAATACCCAGAAAAGAAAATCCATGAGCTAAATATTTTGATAGGATAAAATTGTTTCATGTCGAAGTGAGAAGCATTAATGAAAAACTATATAATTGTGGAAAATATTATAAGAAAACCAATACATCTCTAGTAATTCTTGTATAACATCAAATTTCCTTCTTCTTTTGATATGTTCATCCAAACTAGGAATAGAACAATTCAAATGCTTAAATCATCCATCAAACCTAACTCTGAATATTTTGGTATATGTTTGATTAACGAGAAAGAAGGCATGATTTATTTAGGACAATTAAATCCTAATATAGTTGTAAAGACACATAATAAAAGGAATCATGAGAAGGCCTCATTGGCATAGTAAAGGATGCTCAAAACACTATTCCCTTGATATAATGATGCTAGTAAAAAAAACCAAACTTTTACATACTCTAAACTCCATATAAATTAATCAAAAGGAAAGAAACAAGACATCAGGGGGTGATCCAATTTATGTGTCTCTAACTAATTCACTTAAATTTGGAACAAGTATATGTGAAGAAGTAGCTGAAGAATTGACTACAATGTATTGATCTTTGTTGGCCTATATTTGCTTATATTTCCTCCACTTGTTAACTCATGGCATTGATTTAATATTCGTATTTGTGAATTACTGTAATATGCTCAATTTTCATTTTGATGGAAGATAATTTCTTAGGTTAACTTTTGAAATTGAAACTGATGTGAATCACCTATTTCTATGGGATGGTTGAAGAAGCATTACGAAACGCATTTAGTAAATATAGGCCAACTTTGTATATAATCAAGAAGTTGTACTATGGATAAATTCCATCCCTAATTTCAAGCTATTCCCCAACCATATTAGAATAAATGAAGGAAACTTAAAGTGCACTACAAACCCTAACATGGAACCTAGTCCAACCATATAATTCTTAAGAAACCAGAATGATACCCAAAAAATAATAACACATACAAGGAAGGCATGAAAGGATAACACAAAACAAAGTTAACCTATCACAGAGACAACATAATTCAAATGTGGATCATATTTTATCTATCAGGCCAGGAGGAAACTCCTCAAATCAACTTTGTTTATGCATTTAGATTGTTCATAGTTATATACATGAGGTAGTACTCTTGGGTTTCACCTCCCGATGACTGCTCCTTTTCCATTATTTATTATTTACATTATTTACAAATGTTCACCCAATCCCCATGATTAGGTTTCAACATTCCCCCCTTTAATCTGAAGGGATGTTGGTGAGTCCAAGCATCGTTGTGAATATTTCAAGATTTGCTCTTCCAAGCTCTTTAGTGAATATGCCTGCAATCTGCTCATTAGTGGAATAATAGTGTAGATGGATTATCTCGGCCTCAATATGATGTTTAATTAGATGGTATTTTTTTATTGGTGTGTTTCGTTTGATCATGGAACTTTGGGTTCTTGGCCAACGTTATTGCAGAGGTGTTATCAATCATGTGCGGAATTGAATGTACTTATTTTATTTGCAAATATTCCTGAATTTTCCCAAGCCACACAATTTGTTTTGTTGCCTTAGTTGATGCCACATATTCTACCTCTGTTGGAACTAATTGTTTCCATGATCTCTAGGAGAAAACTCCTGATCCAATACTCATAACATAACCATAAGTAGACACCCTAGTTTATTTGTCTCCATTGAAGTTTGAACCAGAGTATCCAATCAAGTTAAAGTTTCCCACCTATGTATACTTGAGTCCAAAGTCTTGAGTTCCCTTCAAGTACTTTAGAATTCTTTTTGCAGCTGATAAATGTCCCTCACAAGGATTTTGCATAAACCTGGAGAGAATTCCAACAACAAATAAAATGTCTGGTCTCGTAGTATTCAGGTAGTAAAGGCTTCCTACAAGTTGTCTACACTTTGTTGCATCCTAAAATTCTTTTGCTTCAATGGATGTGAGCTTTAAATTTTGTTCCATTGGAGTATTTAGAGGATTGCACTCAATGATGCCAAACCTGTTCAATAAATCTTCAATGTACTTCTTTTGAGAAAGGAATATACACCTCGTATGTTGAGATACTTCAATACCAATATAGTAATGAACATAGCACAAATCAATATTTTATAAACCCCTCCTCAATTCCTTCTTTATGGATGCAATGTAGTTCTCATTGTTCCTTGTCATCAAAATATCATCTACATATACCACAAGATATACAACTATTTTTCCAACTTTCTTGACAAACAAAGTTTCATCATCAATACCATAATGGTTGAAGTAGAGTTTCAGAAGATGATCAGTTAACTTTTCATACCAGGCTCATGATGCTTGCTTGAGGCCATACAAGGATTTCACAAGTTTGCATACTTTATGTTCATGTCCTTTGACAATAAATCCTTCAGGCTAGGACATAAAAACATTCTCTTTTACATATCCATTCAAGAAAGTATTTTTTACATCCATTGGATGGACTTTCCACCCGTTCTAAGCTTCTAGGGAAAAGAGTGTTTGGATGGTAGCCCATTTTGCTATGGGGGGGAAGTCTCCTCATAATCAACCCCTTTCCACTGTACAAAACCTTTTACCACAAGCCTATCTTTGTGCTTGTCAAGTGAGACATCAACTTTACACTTCTTCTTGTAGACCCACTTGCAGCCAATTGGTTTGGTTCCCAATGGAGGATCAACCAGCTTCCAAGTGTCATTCCTTATCAGTCGTCATACTCCTTTTGCATCACTTCTTTCCATTCATCATGAGAAGCGAGTTCTTTAAAAGAAGTTGGTTCAAAATCTGTAGACAAATTTAGTTCACAATCATAAGAAACATCCATATCAATAGGTGAATCAGAATCATCTACATCACCTCCATTTTTCCTAGTTGAATTTCTTGGAGAGCATAAATCTAAATGTATGAGTTCAAGTTTTCTATCTACTTTAGAATTTGAATCATGAAAAGACTATTTGTTATGCTTTCTTAGAATGTAGGCATCACATTGTAGGCAAACCAGTCACATCGTTTTTCTTCAACAAGAGAAGGTTGTCATAGTCCAAGTGTCCAAATATAGCATGCCATAATATACTTGATGGAAATGTAACTTCATCATAATGAGAATTGTATGAGAAATTTTGTGCATTAGTAGAGGTATGGTGCAGCTTGAGAAGCCTTTCTTCTTCTATCCCCGTCATGACAAGTGAGTGATCAAATTCTTTTCTCACCTTAACCTATCCATAAGATATATGAATGGAGTGTCCATGCTGGCAGATGTGGACCAAGGACAACAAGTTTCTCCTCAACTATGGGAGATATAAAACATCATGCAAAAGAAAGTATGGAAGACCCAGAAATTTCAGCCTGATTGTGCCAAGCCCTGATGGCTTGAGTTTTTATTTTTTAGCAAACTATACTACTCCATAAACATTGTCAGTAAATTCTTCAAAAAAATCTATTCTAAAAGTCATGTGGCATGTTTCTCCTGAATCAAGCAACGAATCATTTATTGAAGAAGCAAGTGAAGCATTAAACAAGTCTTCATTTACTCCAATATTACAATGTACCACAACGTAGTTAATAGATTTAGGTGCTTTACCTTTTTGTTTGTCAGTGCTTTTACTTTTGGGTTGATTTATTTCCTACTCAATATTTTCCCAAGGCAACTTACATGTGGATGCATCATGTGATCCATCTCTATTGCAACGTATGCAATGAAAATCAGACTTTTCTCCTTGAGAGAGTCTGCCCCCCCTGCCTCTAAAATTTCATTTTCCTCTTCCTCTTCAACCACCTCTTCCTTTGCAAGAATCCTCAGCAATATTCTTCTCTCTATGTGCAAGGCACACAACTTCTTCAGTAGACTGAGGAGTTTTCTTCTTCTCCAAATCTTTCTCTCTCTCAGCAAGTTTATTCATAAGGGAGTCAAAGGTAATTTCTTGAGGTTTCCATTTGCTTGCATTGACTCAAGATAATTTGAATAAGTGGAATAAAGTGCCTTGATAAGAGCTATCAGAGGAATGTCTAGTTCAACATTAGTGACTTTGATATCATGCATAATAGTTTTTACTTCTGATGTAAGAGCAAGAGGATCATCATTTCTTAATTCAAGGTTGAACAATTTGATCATCAATTGGACAACTTCAAGTGAAAAGTGTGAGTCATAGAGTTCCTTAAGTTTTGGTAAGGCTTCAAAAGCATTTGAAAATGGTGAAATATGACAACCCACCTCTTCATTTACAGACGCTGCAATCAAGGCATATGCCTTGTTGTTCTTGTTTTCCCAAATGGTTAATTCCTTGTCTAAGGTAGTCTTTGTTGGTTCATTGTCTCCTTCTCCAACAAACACTCCTTTCCACGGCTCATTAAAAATGAGAGTGTGTTTGATATTCTGTGACCATTATAGATAGTTCTTTTTCCCGATGAGAACCACTACCACAATACATATCAATGAATACATTGTAAAATATGTGTACTGTAAAAAAAGAATACTTTTGTTGCAAAATTTTAATCCTGATGGTAAAAAATCTAATTCAAATATATATATGGAAGAGGTATATTTGAGGGAGGTGTTATTTGGGGGAGGGTGTATATAGGGAGGGTGTACATGAAGGAAGCAAATTTATAAGTGGGAGGTATTATTTGACCGAGCGGTATGGCAAGGTATGATGATATGGTGGTATGATGGTATTTGAAGCGGTATGGCGGGGTATATACCAATGTTATATACCATTCAATGGAGGGAGGTATGGTGGTATTTGAGAACCAGGTATGGAGGCTGAGTGTGAGGGCCACGTATGGTAGTGGTATGGAGGTCGAGTGTGAGGGCTACCTATGGAAGTTGTAATGCATTCAATGGAGGTTAAGCACTATGCGTATGGAGGCCGAGCACTAGTATATAGGAACCACAGTGGTAGGGAGGCCGAGCATTGTGCATGGAGTTGGACAAGTTAGCTTTTTATGACCTTGTGGAAGCGGCGTCGAAGGTGGTATAATGTATGGTGGTTTCAGAGTGGTGGTATCAGGTATTACATTGGACGAGAGCTGCAAAGCATCACAGTTGAGGGGCCGAGTGGTAATACACAGTCATGGGGTTGAGTGGTGGTATCAGTGTTGGGGACGAGTGGTGGTAACAGTGGAGGGGTAGAGTAGTATTAAATAACCTCGAGTGATATTACACAGTCGACTCTTATTTTTATTTTAAAAAATGGAATGCAATACCATTGAGCCATACAACATTCTGTTACATCACTTTGATGCCATTCCACTTTGATGTTGAATGCGCCTCCAACAAACCATGCATCATACACCATGTCTGGGTAGCGCCATCACTAGAATAAGGTCTCATTTTCCACATGACCAGTAGGGTCTCAACAGGTCTCGACGCTCAACGGTGGAGTGGTATGGGGAGATGACTCATTCAGGGAGAATAGAAAACACATATGATAGTGTAGTTAAGGTGGGTTTAGGCCTCAGAACATGGCAAAGGCATCAGTTCTACAAAATAGGTAGAACATAGGCAGGAGGGAGTTACAAGGGCAGAGAGGGAAGCCAATAATGGAGTTGGCTCTGATACCATCTGTGGTCTGGAGGTAACTCCTCAAATCAACTGTGTTTATTCATTTAGATTGTTCATAGTTATATACATGAGGGAGTGACTCTTGGGTTTCACCTCTCGGTGACTCTTCCTTTTCCATTATTTATTATTTACATTATTTACAAATTTTCACTCAATCCCCATGATTAGCTGTCAACAGTATCATAAACACAAGAGAGTCAATAACATAAATGGGAGAGCAATTATTAAGAATTGATCACATCTAAAAAACCTAAAATGATGCAGTCATTAAGCAATCCTATAACCTTTGTCTAAACTTTACTTTAATGATCTCAAAGAACCAACTCCACCTAGTAATTAGGTGATTAGACTGGGAGAAGAAAGCTTAAATATTTACTAAGAGAAGTAGATAATATGAAAATATCCAACAAGCTCCCAAAGAGCATGATTCCAAATATGTTGCATAATTATTTCAATTATCAGCCACTCATATGTACAAACTCCAACCTAGATAGAACTAAACAATTTGAGCTACTTACATAACTAAATTGGCAATTTTGGCCACACATCTCGATGATCCATTGCATCGCAAAAAAAAAGTTGGCAAATCAATTTGACAATGTTTGACCACACACGTTGACAATACATTGCATCACAAAAAAATAAGTCATTGAGTTATCTTAAAACCTTTGTCTAAACTTTACTTTAATGATCTCAAAGAACCAACTCCGGCTAGTAATTGGATGAGTAGACTGGGAGAAGAAAGCCTAAATATTTACCAAGTGAAGTAGATAATATGCAAATATCCAACAACCTCCCAAGCAGCATGATTCCAAATCTGTTGCATAATTGTTTCAATTATCAGCCACTGATATGTATAAAATCTAATCTAGATATAACTAAAAAATTTGAGCTACTTCCATAACTAAATTGGCAATTTTTTTTGCACATGTTAATGATCCGTTGCATCACAAAAAAGAGCTTGGAAAATCAATTTGACAATCTTTGACCACACATGTTCATGATACATTGCATCACAAAAAAGTAAGTTGGCAAACCAGGTCCATCTAAGAAGCATTTCTCTTCATAATTTAGATGAAATCTAATAATCTACCCAATATAATCCTCCTTCGCATAGTACCAACCCAATGTATGCATTCCACATGAAAGAAAATTTCCATGAAAGGAAATACAAACTTAATGCTCTTCCACTTCCTATGATTTGATTTGAGAACTTACCTTTTTTATCCAACCATTGTTAAGAGCTCGAGATAATTACTACCATAATATCACTCCTTCCTAAATAATTCCACCATATGTCCCATCCACCATGGCATCTATCCTTTTTCTTGGCCAAACCTAACTGAAGCATTGTGAAGGAGGATTTTACGTGAGCTAGAACACATAATTTCCCCATTACATAGTGTAAGAATAGTAGGGATGTTGGATGAAAGGGTTGCCTCTAAAAAAATGTGAATTTAATAGCCTTCATGTATGGAATTTATTTGATAGCCCACCAAGTTTTTATACTTAGAGGTAGGAAAAAGTACCATTAAAGACTTTGATTGACTTAGTCATGTGGGGAAAATGTAACTTTCACATGAACTTTCAGGTCTCCTAGATTCAATTGCATTCCTTGATTTTCCATAACATTTGTTTCTTATTTATTTTCTCTTAGCGCATCATAAAATTTTGCAAAAACCATAATAAATTTTATCTTTTTGATAATTTTATTCACTTTGTTGTCACGAAGAAGTGAATTCTCTACAAAAAAAAAGGTTTGCTTGGTAACATAGCCCATGCTACACAAGTTTACAAAAATATATGGAAAAAGTTATGACTTAATCACTAGCCTAAACCAAGTGAGTACAAAAGAATTTAATTCAATTTTTTGTATGGATTTATATTAATTCAATATTTGTGACCATGTCTTAATGTTCTTTTGTAGTTTGTTTACAAAGAACTAAATAAACTTGAACCATGAGTAATATAATAATTGCTCATAAGATAATTACGATAGCCTAGTCAAGCATGCAATCCAAATATTTTCACCTAGATCCATGTATAATGATTATTATGAAAAAATGATTACTATGTTGTGTCATTCAAAGTTTTACTTCTTGCATATTTTTTTCTTACATTTCACTTATATTTATTGCAAATTGAAGACTAAAAAATCAATTATATTTCTTGTGAATTAAGAACTTCAGTATCAACTTTGCTATTAGGTTACTTATGCATGATATGTATTTTCTATTACATTACGTGTAGAGAATTTTGACTTAGCTCCATCAAATGATAAAAGAGTTTGTTTTTCTTTTATCAATTAAATAAAAGATTGATTACAAATATGAACATGTTTTACAAATAATTATTTTCCTTTTTAATAAATTATTACTTTCATTTTCTAGATTCTTGAAAGCATATGGGATTAATAAAATTAAGATTATTGTGAAGGTTATTTATATTAGATAACGATTACACACTTGGATAATTCTAAGCTTACTTAAGCATCTAGGAAACAGTTCAACAATAACCTATAAATAATTGACCATAAAACCTTTGTAAAGTCTATATGCTACTATCACTACTACACCAAGGGAACTTTTATGACATTTTTTTAAGACAAAAGAGATCTCTTGTCTTAAAAAATCACTTTTTATTTTAGCTATTTTACATTAAAATTTAATATCAATTGAATTGCCTTAAATATAAACTTTAAGACAAAAAAAGTTTGAGACAAAAATATTTTAAGACAAAACTTTATGTTTAAGACAAAAATAGTTTAAGACAAAAATATTTTAAGACAAAAGGAGTTTGAGACAAAAATATTTTAAGACAAAACTTTATATTTAAGACAAAAATAATTTAATATGAAAATATTTTGAGACAAAACTTTATATTTAAGACAAAAGCAGTTTGAGACAAAAATATTTTAAGAAAAAACTTTATATTTAAGACAATGGCCACCTTAGATGAAACCCATTTAATACAATTAACAATTAGGACATAAACATATCACTTTAAGACAATATTATCTAACAACTACGAAATTGACTTTGACAGTGCGCCCTAAGTCCAACAGCTCGTAGGCAACTACTGTCTTGCACATATACCGAGGTTGTTATTTTACTTACTGGTTTTACTGTTGAGGTTGAAAAAAGGGCTTTTGGCAAGAAACTTCCCGTGGAGATTGCGGAAAATCAGACCGTCGGAATCGAGTGCCGTCACCTCCAGGTAATCCACAACATCCTCCTCTTCAATTCCATCTGCTTAGAATTCATTTTTAAGTTTTAGTTTGAGTTTTTGGAGGCATATGGGTTTTGGGATGCGCTCCTCGGGGTACGCAGGTGGCCCATGGGTAACCTGCGTACCCCGACCTTTTTCTTTAAGGGAAAAAGGGTC
>APFE030910584.1:0-45645 GCA_000404065.3 Pinus taeda | reverse complement strand
CTCCTTTACATTAATAAATGAACAATTCTTGGATGATTCAAATGAAAAAACCTCCTTTCTATATATAAGAGTCTAACGAGTCACAATATAACCCAGCCGACCTAACAATAATAATATAAAGCCACAAAAATAACAATAGAGGGATTCTATGGGGCACAATAATACCAATATGGGGACAATAGGGGCACAACAATATTAATAAGGGGTACAACTACAATAGTAATGGGGTAATCACTAGTATTATAGGGACCCAACAAAATCCCTTTTTACCATGTTAAATTCCCTTTTACCAAAAAACCCACAAAAGGTCATATAGCTTAAGTATTCATGCATATATGTGAAAAGAAAATAAAACATAAAAAACATTATACTTAGCACATTTTTCCTTTCCACTCATATTTCATATTAATAATAACTTAATGCATTAAACCCTTAATATTTTCTCTTTCTTGTATATATTAATTCCTGATTATGATATCCTGAAAAAACCTTTAATTTTATAATAAAACTATATATTCAATCAAACATGGCATCGGCGGGATCACAAGTCTTTTAACATGAAGTACTCCTCACATTATGAACATTGATTACGATATACGATGGGAAGCCCAGACTAGACACAAATACATACCATATTTTATTCCCACTCCACATCCGCCCTCATCGCAAATCTCATCCAACGTATATACCTCCCGCCACTGTGATTTCCGATATCTGATGGGAGCCCAGACTCGACCAAATATATATTACAGTTTATTCCCATATCGCATTCCTTTGTGATGGGCCTACCCTCACCTAACTCCACTTGCGATATGCGATATTAGCCACATCCGATATCGTTATTGACCCGAGTTAATAAAATTTCAAATCTACCATATATGGTTTTGCAAAGAATTTTTGTGTTAAATTGTTTTTACAATTTAAATGAAAAAATAACTTGGAACTCCATTTAAACCGCAAATCTCTATTTTAACCCATGATAAAGCCCATTGTCTGATCTAAAGCCTTAATATCCAACGACCCTCGGTGATTTCAAGTTAGCTCTTTGTACGAGCATTACCCACCCGAAAAGTGGTATGAGGTCACTAAGTTGCTCAGAGGATCAGCAACACTTTTAGTATGGGAGTATGATGGGCCTCTAAATTAGACATTAATTAAGGCCCATGCCTCCAAATTAAAACATAAATTAAGGCCTATGACCATCCTTTAGCACATTAAACCTCTCTTTCTACATTATATAATTTATTTTTAACTTTAATATATTCATTGGGAAGGTTTATGAAAAATTGGATATTTGTGCCTAATATTATTTATTTTTGTGGAATACTATGAGAATATTGGGCAGATTATGAACATTTGGAGGAGGATATATTTTAGGGACTTGTTCCCTACTATAGGAGGATCAATAATAAATAATAAATCAACAAGATATTATGGAATTATGGCACAAATTGTGGAACTTGAGTGATTGAGAAAATCTAGGAATGTGTTCCACTAATCAAGGGATTTTGGTGGGGAAAGATTCCTCCATTCGTGGTGAATGATTATTAATCATTTTATATAAATACCTAGTCAAATTTTCCTCTAGAGATAGATTTTCATTAGTGTTATTGTGGAGAGAGTGTGTATTTTTGTAGCTCCATTGTATTTTTTTGCAGGGATGTAATTCTACTGATGAAAATAATGAAGATTGGTGTCATGTTCAGCTTCTAAGTCTTGTTCTCCTCAATAGGTCTCTAAGTTTCCTCTAGCTTGGCCATCCTAGGAGCCTTAGAGCCCTTTTGTATCATTTTCTTTCCTTCTTTTCACTTCTTATTCACATGCATCTCTTGTTTTTATTTCTTTCTATTTCTACATTTAGGATTAATGATTTCTTGTTGTAGAATTGAGTTAAATGGTTGATGTAAGTTATTTTGCAGGATAAAAATCATTATTTCATCATTGGAAAAGCTTTGGAAGTTAATAGTAATCATTGAGATACTTGTATTAGTCTTTCTATTCCCAAATCTAGATTTTTGGAACTCCTTTTGGGCAAAGAACTGCGAATTTTTTCTATTTTTTAGAGCATTCTAATGAGCTTCAATAAAGTTGATTCCACTTGCATTAGATCACAAAAAAATTATAGTTCATAACAAAAATTACCTCATTTCACTTGCACTTAATTTGGTTAGGCATTTTTTAGATTTACTAGCTCACTAGTTCTCGAATTTCTGGATTTTCGATTAGTAATGTTTTTTGTTTTTTTTTCATGGGTTAACAAAGGTTTTTTTGAGTGATTCCACTTGGAATATGGACTTAAGACATCCTAGTTAATAACAAAATTTGTCCCATCCAATTTGGATTTTATTTTCTTGGTCATTAAACCCTCACCAATTTCATCATTTCAAAAGAAAACTTCTCCAAGCTTTTTGAGCAAATCCATCCATCTCCCATCCTTGGTTTTGAGTTTTGGGTGATGCTAGGAATTTTCTCACTCCATTCCATCCACCAAACACCCTCCCTAATCCTTCCATCACTTCCATCACCCATCATTTTTCTCTCGGCTATATCTTGTAGAAATACATGGAATCTTATAGGTTTTTAGTACATCCTGTAGGTTTTCCAGTAGTGGCCTTCTTTGAGGCCGAATTGAGGGAGAACCTCCAAGAAGCCACACAAGGTCACCTAAGGGTCTCCCAATCCTTTCAACCATCCACCATCATCTCCAAGCCACCTACCACATCACCAAAAGATATTAGCTTTCACACTCTCACGTGAAAAAGACAAAAAGAAAAATAGACTTTTTTATTCATTTACATGCACAACAATAGAAGGATTGATGGTTTGAATCTACATTCTTAGGATAGTGGGATGGAACACATGTTAACCTAGAATTATTTTGAAGCAAAGCCTCTTAGAAGTTACTTATAAAATGGTGTATTTTCGCATTTGATTTCAATCTCTTTCCTTGAACTTTCTTTCATGTAATAGGTTAAGGTTCCATTTTGAACATTTCATTTTCTGCAATTAGTTTAGATTTGGCTTTAGTAGATGCACTCAATTACATCATGACATCAAAGGAAGAACACATTATATGCTGCACATATAGTGTCAATACCTCTTAAGTTTATTGAATCCCAGATTCATAATTTAAAGTCGATAGCCTTCAGAGTTGTAGGATTCTTGTTGCAATACTGAAGCTCATCAACCCCACACCATTGACCATGCTTCATGCCTTTTCCATCAATGCCCTTTTTATTCCTTCTAAAATTCTATTTTTCTATGGTGTGTATGGATTAGTCCTTTTTCATTCTATACCACACCTCTTACATAAATCTTCAAATTCCTTCTTGCAAAACTCTCCACCATTATTTGTCCTAAACACCTTTATCTTCTTCTTTGTCTGGTTTTCCACCAAAGCCCTAAATTCTTTAAACATGTCTAAGACTTCAGATTTATTATTGAGGAATATATCCATGTATTCCTTGAGAATTCATTTATAAATTATACATAATAAACAAACTTACCCTGTGATGGAACCGACATAGGTCCGAACACATCACTATCCACAAGCTCTAATATTTGTTCCATGCTCTTACCACCAGAGGGGAAACTCAGCAATTTTGCTTCCCATATATAAAATTTTCATAGAAATCAAAATCCAGAGAGAAATTAGACATACCTTCTACCATACCATTACCATGAAGTATTCAAATACCCTTCTCTCCAATATGTCCAAGCCTTTCATGCCATAGCACCGTCTTTTCTCGAGAGACCACTGGATTTTCTACTCCACTTTTAGGAACCACAGAACTGTTGCACCCATTAATAACAATCCTACCTTGAATCTTATACAAAGTCCCAGTATGTACTCCCCTCATCAATACCAGTTCTCCCAAAACCATCTTGTACGTATATTTCTTGAACACTGTTTTTACACATGCATCATCTAACTTGCTTATAGAATTAGATTTCTAGCCAATGTAGGATTAGACAACGCAATTAGAAGTGTTCTAATCCTTCCACCTTGCAACTTCAACTTGAATTTTCTATGACCAATGATTCTAGCCTTCCTATCATCCCCTAAGGATCAATCACCACCATCATATTTATCATACTCGCAGAACCACTCTCTATGGGGAGTGAAGTGAAACTGAGTCAATCAATCATGCCTCATGATCTACATGTGTACTTGAAGAAGAAGCCAACTACATAACCCCACCATCTGAGGTGGTTCTTACCTCTCCAGAAGGAGAATCATGATATCCATTTCCTTTCTTGGGAGCTTTCAATTTACAGTCCCTTTTGAAGTGCTCTTCCTTTCTGTATTTCCAACTCACCTTTAGAAGTTTTCCTAGAGATTTAGATCTTTGATTTAGATCTCCCATTTGAGGACTTATTTTTATTTCCGTTCTGGGATTTTCATCATACAGACAATGCATCACCATTCTAGCCCTCCATATTTTTTGTCTCATATCCTCTGAGAGTGAGGATGAGTCTATTTCATCAAACTGCAAGGCAGTTGCTTTGCTACCTATTGCAACAACTCGACTATCCCACGAATCTAGTTGATAACACAACAAACTAATGTGTTTATCTTCATTTGAAATTTTAATACCAATAGATAATAATTGACGTACTACAACATTAAAGGCTTTTAGATGCTTTGTCACCAAGTCTCCATCGTTCATCCTCAAGTTATAAAACTTTTTCCATAGGAATAATTTATTCACCAGAGACTTAGATTTGTACAAAGTCCCTACCTTGTCCCACAAAGCCTTCATCAAATCTTCCCCTTATACATTCAACAATACTGAATCTGAGATAGACAACTGTATTGTGGTCTTTTCCTTCTGATCTAACTTTTCCTAGTCTTCAGTTGACATTTCTGTTTGTTTAGTACCCAGATCTACTGTGATGCACTGATCTTTATCTACCGACATATCCTCCATCCTTAGTTTCCACAACACAAATCTCTTACCATTAAACGTCTCAATCTCTATATTTCCACTACTCACCATCTTCTTTCACCACAAGAATTGATCCTGCAGATCTCCCATTGAATAGGGTCAACCATAGGCCTGAGAAAAATTCCTCAAAACAAAGGGTGTCCCCTTAAAGTCAACACATATCTGATACCAAATGTATGTCTTAGCCCCATACATAAATTATTTGCATATGAATTCTAAAAACAAAAAATACACAATAGTGAGAGCATAAAACATAAAATATATATACATAGATATTTTCCCCTGGATCCCAAAATAGGGACTACCAGATTGATTTTTCATTATATTCCTTTAAATGTTACAATACATATATATACATGTTGAAGCATCCATTAACCCTGTATTAGAACATAACTGTAGTTTCCTTGATCAGATCTACAAAATACGATAGACAAAGAACCATGATGTCGCAAACCATGTGTGGAATCAATGCACAAAACAATAGGTAGGTCTGTCTACCAAATATATGGTCCAAAAAGAAAAATATTGGGGCACTATGTTAGAGCTCGTGTAGGGGGGCTACTACCCCCCTACATACCCCTCGACAGGGGGGGTAGTTGCCCCCCTGTGACCCCCCTGTTGTGCCCGATGCAACATACAGGGGGGGGTTATCGACCCCCCTATGACCCCCTATGCATGCGATAGTCATGGAAAGAATATAACACACACCCAACAATTCATGGGATAGTATGGTTGTTGCAATAGGTAGCAATACAATTACCTTAAAGTTTGATGAAATAGTTTCATCCTTGATGTTGAAGGAGATGAGAGAAAAAAATATGGAGAGCTAGAATGGAGATGTCTTGTCTATACAAGGACAGTTCGGGAAAAGAAAAATAAGCCCAGGAGTGGGAGATCTAAATCTAAGGGGAGATCTAAATATCCAAGAAAACCTGTAAAAGTATGTTGGAAATGCAGAAACGAAGGGCACTACAAAAAGGACTATATATCCAAAGCTCCTAAGAAAGGGGAGGGATCTGATGATGCTCCTTCAAAGGTGAAAACCACCTAAGATGAAGGTGGGGATGTGTATTTCTCTTATTCTTAAAGTACTCCCCACAGGTTGTGGGTCTATGAGTATGAGAAATACGATGTTGGTGATGTATTCTTAGGGGATGACATGAATGGTAGAATCATTGGACATGGAAAATTCATGTTGAAGTTGCATGGTGGAATGATTTAAACACTTTAGGGTGTTATTCATATTCCCAAATTGGCAAGAATTATGATTTCTGTAAGAAAGATGGATGATGTAGGTGTAAAAGCAATGCTAAACAAAGATACCTACAAGATGGTTCAAGAAGCACTAGTATTGACGTGCGAAGTTGAGATTGGAGAATTGTACAAGCTTCTGGGTAGTAATGTTATTGACGGGTGCAACAATTATGTGCTTCCTAAAAGTGGAGCAAAATATGTAGTGGTCTCTAGAGAAAATACCATGTTATGGCACCAAAGGTTTGGAAATATTAGAGAGAAGGCATTAAAATACTTCATGGTAATGATATGGTATAAGGTATGTTTAATTTCTCTCTGGATTTCGATTCTTGTGAACATTGTGTATATGGGAAGCAGAATCGGGTGATTTTCCCCTCTCATGCTAAGAGGATGAAAATGACATTAGAGCTTGTGCACAGTGATGTTTTTGGACCTATTTCGGTTCCATCACTGGGTAATTCTGTGTACTATGTATCATTTATAGATGACTTCTCAAGGAATACATGGACATATTTCCTGAGGAAAAAATATGAAGTCTTTGACTAGTTTAAATAATTTAAGGCTCTAGTGGAAAACCAGACAAAGAAAAATATAAAGGTGTTGAGGACAGATAATGGTGGAGAGCTCTGCAAGAAGGAATTTGAAAAGTTCTATAAGAAGTGTGGTACAGAAAGGAAAAATACTGCTCCATACACACCTAAAAAAAATAGAGTTGCAGAAAGAATGAATATGGCATTGATGGAAAAGACAAGAAGCATGCTCAGTGGTGTTGGGTTAGGATAGGAATTCTGAGCAGGGGCAGTGGATACTGCATGTTATGTGGTTAATTGATCAACTTCATCAACATTAGAGGATAAAACTCCACATGAGGTATGGACTAGTAAGGAATCCTGTCTCCCCCATCTAAGTGTATTTGGTTGTGATGCATATGTACATGTTCCAAAGGAGAAAAGAACCAATTTGGATGGTAAATGTGAAAGGTGCATCTTTACTGGGTATAAGGATGGTTTAAAAGTTTATAAGATTATGAACCTAGAAACAAGGAAGATTGTGTGCAACTGAGATGTGGTGTTTATAGAGGTGAAGAGAAAGAAAAAGATAAAGGTGTTGAGGATAGATAATGGTGGAGAGTTTTGCAAGAAGGAATTTGAAGAGTTCTGTAAGAAGTGTGGTATAGCAAGGAAAAATACTACTCCATACACACCTTAGAAAAATAGAGTTGCAGAAAGAATGAACATGAAGTTGATGGAAAGGACAAGAAGCATGCTCAGTGGTGTCAGGTTAGGATAGGAATTTTGGCTAGAGGCGGTGGACACTGCATGTTACCTGGTTAATCGATCACCTTCATCAACGTTGGAGGATAAGACTCCACATGAGGTATGGATTCTAGTAAGGAACCCTCTCTCTCACATCTGAGGGTATTTGGTTTTGATGCATATGGACATGTTCCAAAGAGAAAAGATCCAAGTTGGATAGTAAATTTAAAAGGTGCATACTTATTAGGTATAAGGATGGTTTAAAATATTATAAGCTTTGGAACCCAGAAACAAGGAAGGTTGTGTACAACCGAGATGTGGTGTTTAGAGAGGTAAAGAGAAAACAAAATATAAAGGTGTCAAGGACAGATAATGGTGGAGAGTTCTGCATGAAGGAATTTTATGAGTTTTGTAAGAAGTGTGGTACAGTGAGGAAGAATACTACTCCATACACACCTTAGAAAAATATAGTTTTATAAAGAATGAACATGACATCGATGGAAATGACACGAAGCATGTTCAATGGTGTCGAGTTAGGACATGAATTTTGGGTAAAGGCGATGGATACTGCATGTTACCCATTTAATCGACTACCTTCATCAATGTTGGAGGATAAGACTCCGCATGAGGTATGGACTAGTAAGGAAGCTTCTCTCTCACATGTGAGGGTATTTGGTTGTGATGCATATGCACATGTTCCAAAGGAGAAAAGAACCAAGTTGGATAGTAAATATGAAAGGTTCATGTTTATTGGGTATAGGATGGTTTAAAAGGTTATAAGCTTTGGAACCTAGAAACAAGGAATGTTGTGTACAACCAAGATGTGGTGTTTAGAAAGGTGAAATATGTTATTAAACAACAATTCCTACTAAAAGAAACCCATAAGATATAGTTTTAGATAAACGAGGAAGAATCAGACTCTATAACATAACACGAATCACATGACAAAGAGCCACAAATTCTAGTTGTGAGAAGAGCAGTTAGAGAAAGAAGGCAACCAAAAAGGTATAGTCCATCTACTTTCTATTCAAATTTTTCTCTATCTGTTACTAATGATGATCCCTGAACTATCAAGGAGGTAGTAGATTTAGAGGATGGAAAACTATGGATATAGGTCATGGTTGATGAAATGACATCTTTGGGAAAAATTGAGGATTAAGATTTGGTGGAGTTTCCAACTAGAAGGAAACCCATCAGAAGAAGATGAGTGTTTAAGAAGAAGACGAATTTAGAAGGAAAGGTGGATAAATAAAAATCTCGGTTGGTAGCAAAAGCTTATTCCCACATGACATGAATTGATTTTGGTGATATTTTATCTCTTGTTTCCAAGGTAGCTTCTATTAGATTACTTTTATCTTTTGCTTCTGCTTTGATTTTGATGTAGAATAGATGGATGTGAAGACAAAAGTTCTTCATGGGGATCTAGAAAGAGAGATAAACATGAAGCAACCTAAAGGATTTATGGTTAAGGGTAAGAAATATCTAGTATGTAGGTGAAAAAATTATTTTTATGGGTTAAAACAATCACCAAGGATGTGGTATCATAAATTTGATACATTTAGATGTTGACTTGGCTTCACCAGAAGCAAAGCATATCACTGCATGTATTTTAAATTAAATTTTTATGGTGTTATTTATTTGGTCTTGTATGTTTGGTGTTGCGAACTATATTTTGGGCATGGAAATTAAATGAGATCAGATAAAGAGGAAGCTCTGGTTAAACCTGAGGAAGTATGTTGAGACAATACATCAGAGGCTTACTCTGCAGAATAGTAAACTGGTTAAGGTCGATATTCTTGCAGGTGTAAAGTTATATGCTAACCAATGTACCGAGACACAAGAAGAGGAAGAGGACATGTCCCAAGTTCCATACATAAGTGTAGTCAGTAGCGTGATGTATGAAATGGTATGTACTAGACTAGACATTACACATGTAGTGGGAGAATTTAATGAGTTTATGTCAAAACTAGGGAGGGAGCATTGGACAACAGTGAAGTGGGTATTCAGGTATTTTTTTGGCACTATTTATTATGATCTTTGTTATAAAGGAAGACAAAGTTGAATAGATCGTTGGACATATGTGGCTTTATTGAAGTAGATTAAGTTGGAAATCTGGATCAAAGGAGATCTACAAGTGGGTATGTGTTTAACATATTTGGAGGTGCAGTCAGTTGGATGAGAAATATATAGTCTGTAGTGGCACTTTTAGCTATAAAGGCAAAATACATGGTAGCCACTCATGCAATCAAGCAAGCAGTTTGGTTGCAAAGACTGCATAAGGATAGACTCGAACAACCAAATTACATTTCTCTTGGAAAAGAATCTTTCTTATCATTCAAATACAAAGAACATTGATGTTAAATATCACTTTATGAAAGATATGGATGAAGACAAAAAGATGTTGCTGGTAAAGGTGGACACTTTGAAGAATGCTACAGATGCATTGATGAAGTTTGTGAGCTCTGAGAAGTTTTCTTGGTGTAGAGAAACAATAAGCATTGTAGGGGTAGACCACTGACTAAGCTATGTAACCCCCTATGTGGAAAAGAAAACAAGAAGTGGAAGAATGTTGGGTGTATGTTATATTATTTCCAAAACCAATTACAGGTACGGGGGCTCACACTAGGGGAGATCATCCCCCCTGTTTGTTTGGCCGGATGGAACAAGGGGTTCACATACAATTCGCATGCCCTCCTATCAGGGGTTTTCAGAGAGGGTGGTAGCCGTCCTGCACAAGGTATAGGGTAGAACCCTGAGAAAAAAATTGGACCCTATATTAGGTGGGCAGACCTACTTATGATTTTGTGCATGGTTTTTACACATGGTTTTTGGAATGATGGTTTTGTACCCATGATATTTTTTAGATCGAGTTAAGGTAACTATATTTATGTTATAATCATGGTTAACATATTGGGGTTTATGGATGCTTTAGCATATCTATATCTATATCTATATATATATATCATATATATATATATATATTATATATATATATATGTTAATATAGAAAGGAATATAATGAAACATAAATATGGTAGTCCCAGCTTTTGGATCCAAGGGAAAATCTTCGTGTATAACTATTTTATGTTTTATTTTCTCACCATTGTTTATTTTTTGTTTTCAGTATTTGTATGCAAGTAATTTCTCTAGAGGGTTAAAACCTACAATTTTCATCATCATAGGATGAATCTTGAGGATGGAATTAGCTAAATCGAGTGGATGAAAGGTGAATGAAGTTGGGTGGAGCTCTCCTAACATTTACTAAGGAAAAATATGACTTCTGACCCATTTTTCTAAGTGGATTTGAATCTTGTAGCATTTCTAGAGGATCGTGTAGCAATTCAAGACATTCCTGTACCAGTTCAAGAAAATCATATAACATTGTAGGATTAAGGAAAAAATGGGTGCATTTTCTTCCTAGGTGATGGAGAGATGTAGGGTGATGCATAAATGATGATGGAAGTACAATGGTTAGGCTGAAGGAATGAAGAAATAGATTGTGGAATCTCTTCCTTCAACTATTGTCCCCTTTACTCTCTCAAGTCCTGCGAAAGAAATATGTTAGCAAAATTGAAGGACTCCTCATTGTGTTTTTATTAATTTTTTTTTCTTCCTTGCTTTTTGAGGCATGCAAACTACGTCTGCAGAGGTTTTCAATCTACATGCGCACACCAAGTGCCTCAGAGGGGGTTTTCATCTGGGGATATTTTCATTATTTTTTCTCTTAATTTTCCTCATAGAGATTTTCAACCCTAAAGTTTTCCTTAGATTCTTCATGGAGGTTTTCATAGAAGCTTGATGAACTAAGGGATATGAGCCTCCCAATCACATTCATCTCCTTTGTAATTGAACTAATAAACACCTCTTTGGAAAAATGTATTTTTTACACTTTTAATCGATAACCATTGACAATCAAGGGGAAACCTACCTCATTGATTGTTCTCATTTTTACAGACCCATTCTCATGACATTTTTCCACTCAATAAGGGCCCAACCATCTTGTCATTAATTTTCCTTTGAAATTCTTGAAACTTGAATCATACAGCAAGGCCCAATCACCTTATTGAAAATCATTTTCCCCAATGTGTTTATCATTCCAAATATTCCTTTGTAGTTGAACCACGTTAATGTTTAGGAGAGATTGTAATCTGAATTCCTCTAAACATTGAGCTGGAGAACCCTCCCTTAGTCTATTGTAGTGAGGTATAAGTCTAACTAAGCTTCCATCATTAGCGTATTGTATTCAAATTCAATGGAAAATAGGTCTTTCTTTCCATATACTAATTCAAATGGGGTAAATCTAGTTGTGGTCTTCCAAGTGGTATTGCAAGCCCAAGTGGATTTTATAAGTCTGCCTGCCTAGTCATTTTTGCTGCTACTAACAACCTTGGTCAAGATGTTCTCCAAGGCTTTGTTTTTTACCTCCACTTTCAATTTACCTTCAGGTGATAGCCATTGGATGTCTTGTGCTTGATATGTTACTGGTTAATGATGTCTTTAATCAGATTTGATGTGAATTGTGTCCCTTGATCGATGACCAACTCCCTTAAAAAATCGAACTTGTAGAAGGTGCTCTCCCTCAAAAATTCAGCCACCTTATGCTTGGTTGTTTCCTTTACTACATTTTATTCAACCCATTTAGTTAGGTAATGAATGTACATAATGATATACTTCTTCTATCCTGATGGGGGATCAATGCGAGCAATTAATTCAATACCCCATTTCACAAATGCCTCTCGGGTCACTTGAGGATGTAGGGGCATTTCATCTTAGGTGTGGGAGTTCCCATACTTTTGCATTGATCACATCTGATGGTGTACCTCCTAGCATCCTAATGTAACGTTTTCCAGTAGTAACCAACTTGTAGAACTTTGAAGGTTTGCCTCTTAGCAGCAAAGTGGCCTCCACAAGGTCCACCATGACACGCTAAGACGATGTCAAATACCTCCTCCTCTCTTACAGATCTTCTCAAAATCGGGTCTTTCCCCAACTTGAAAATATTTCCCCCAGTCCAATTTAATGAGGCACTCTTCCTAATAATATTTCTCTTCTCCCTCGATGATAGATTAGGGGGAATCTCCAAGCAACATTGTCGTTTTCTATATCCCTAAACCAAGGAGATAACACCAACATGGAAAAGAGTTGTTCATCTAGAAGTTGATCATCTACCATATCCTGATTCCCTGTAGGCAACCACATTCTCTTTCCCTAGTTTGTAAATAATAGTTCAATCAAATTGTTTCAATAATATCAACCATCTAATTATCCTAGCATTCACATCAAGATTATTCACTAAATAATTAATGGCTACATTATCAATGTGGAAAAATGTTTGATATCAAGTAATGTAGTGTCTAAACTTGTTCAAAGAGTGTACTAGAGTGAGAAGCTATTTTAGATATCTATCTAATTTAGATTTACTTTAGAAATGGTCTTATTGATGAAGCAAATAACATAGGGAAATTTGTCTTCCACTTGTCCTAAGCATTCACCTACAACTTTACCTGATACATTTGTGTGGATATGGAAATTGAATTCCCAATTGGGACCCCTAATGATAAGTGGAGAGGTCAACCTCTCCTACAACACTTGAAAGGCCTCTTGACATTTATCTATCTAGCAAAAATTTGAATCTTTAGCCAATAGTCCAAACAAGGGTGAAGTGAAGTTACTAAAGTCCTTAATGAACCTTCTATAGTACCTATCCAATCCAAGGGACCTTCTAGCATCTCTTTGGTTTTTAGGGATATGGATCCTTTTAATGTTGGAAACTTTGTTGGGATAAACCTGTATCCTCTCCTTAGATATCAAATGACCTAGGACAATCCATGCATTCATAAAAAATTCACATTTCTCGGGACTTGACGAGAGATTCATCTCCATTCATTTGTTTAAGACTTTACATAGGTTAGAAATATCTTCTTGGAAATTACAACCATAAGGGGTGAATTCATTAATGTATATCTCAACAATGTCATGAACAAGGTCATTCAAGATACTCATAACTTCCCTCCAGAGGGTGGCAGGGTCATTGAACAAACTAAATGGAAGGACCCTATAAATAAAGCTATCCCAATGACATGTGAATGTTCTCTTGTCTTGGTCCTTAGGGCTGATCTATATTTGGTTGTACCCACTAAATCCATTTAGGAAGTAAAATAATCTCTTCATTGCAAGGCCATCTAGGACTTCCTCAATAAAAGGTAAAGGGAAGTGGTCCTTCTGTATAGTGTTGTTAAGTTCTAGACAATCAACAAAGATCCTCAACTTCCCATTTTTCTTGGGGACCATAAAGAGGGGGGACACCCACTCACTATCTAAAATGGGGCGTATAAATGTTGCATTGAGTATATTTTGTAATTCCTCATTCACAATGTCATTAAGAGTTGGATTCATCCTTCTTTGTGGTTGACGCATAGGCCTACATCCCTATTTGAAGTGGATATGATGAGTATAAACTAAGGAATGCACACCTTTAATCTCATTATAGTCGTAAGCAAAAGAATTTGGGTGCTGCCTCAGAAAATTGCATAATTTTCTTCCTACTCAGCTAAGAGAGAGGAGTTGATCTTTAGCTTTATAGATGGGATAACTTCAAAAAACTTGGCAAGGTGTAGAGACAGGTTAATAGATCACAGATCATTCCATGGGTTACTCTCAGATTAGTGCATAAGTTCATCAACTGGAATGATAGTGGGAGGATGATTTTGTAATATATGGTCAATAAGGTCATCTTCGTAACTTAGCTCCCTCCTACAACAATGTCTAGTCTCAGGTAGGCGGATGCATGATAAATTATCGTCATCATCATTCACTAACCACAATGGAAAGTCATGCTCAATAGAAGGTTAAGTAGGAGGATACAACGCAAGTTGTTTTTGATAGATGCCCATTCTTAATGGTCATGTTCCCAACCTTGCAACTAATGTAGGCATCATTAGTGGATAACCAAGGTCTTCCTAGGATGAGAGGGTAGCCATTAAACTTGGTCTTGGGTTGTTGGACAAGGAAATCAGTTGGGTACTTCCAAGAGTCAATGGAGGCCATCACATCCTAAATAACTCCCTCAAGAGCTATTATGGATCTATCCGCAAGTTGCACCACTATAGTGGTATTCCTCAAGGCCCCTTGGAGGTTGAGCTTCAACATGGTTTCATTAGTCATCACAATGACTAAAGAACCAAATTAAATCAAGGTATTAGGGACCATATTTATATATATGTGCACATCCACTACTGGTTTATGAAGATCCAAGTATTTTTGGGAGATTACCCTCCCAAGCACTAGATAAGACAACTTCCAAACAACATTGATAGTGTGGATATCTCTTCTTCTTGTCCTGGTCCTTGATAAGCCTATTATAAATGGGGACATATTTGATGTCGTGGAGAAGAGGTATTTTAACATGCGAGTTATTCAATTATCCCAAAATTTTAGCCTCTTCTGGGGTTTGCTGTTTAGGGTGGACCAACCTTTCATGATAATGAAGTGTATTTGATTTAGGGGAACTTGCTTCCTTCTCTTCATCAATATCTTCAGGTGGAAAATGTGGGTGGGCATCCAGAAGTACCTTCCCAAATTGAAGGTTGATCTGTAGGATTTCCATAGCATAAGAAGGATAAGATGCCTCCACACTGTAAACCTATTTTGCATGATTATTATTTAGGTTTAGATTGGGTTGGGTAGGCATTTGAGGTTCCCGAGGTGGGTTATGGTGAGGGAGTTTTGTTTGAGGGTGAGGTTGAGGGGGAGGCATTAAGGAAGGATGATGGGTTGTTTGAGGCCTCCATCGTTGTGAGGAGTTTACCCATTAAATAGATTGAGGTGGATATGACTAGAAAGAAGGGTTGATAGGTTGAGGAGGATATTGAGGGGTATAAGGCCAAGTAGAGGGTATGGGCCTTTATGGATGAGATGAAGGGTACTAAGGCTTGAAATGTGCATTTTGAATTGTATGGTAAGGAGGATAACATGTACCTTCCATGCCCTATTGATATGTTCAAGGACCTTGTGGCATCCTTTGGTTAATGAAGAAGATTTGATTAGAACAACCTTCTGTCCCCTTGGTACACAAATTTCAGGCCTATTAGAGAGGGACATTTGTTGGTTTCATGGTTTTCCTCACATACAAAGCATACTTTTATGACATTCAATTGGCATTGATTTCTAGGATGTATCTTAATGCATCTAGGGTAATAGATAACTAGTTTCATTTCCACTTCTTATTGATTCCTTTTAATCTACAAAGTTTCCATCTATAGGGAAAATTTGTGCAACATTTCACTTTTGAAATCCTCCAACATACTACCTATCTCATGTTTGATAGTTGATCTAGAGGGAGATGAACTAACTAGTCCCTGGCTAGACCTACATGTTTTCCTAGTAACCCTAGAATGATTCCTTAATACTATCTTGATTTCATCATAAGGAAGTGGGTAGATGTCTCCTCTGGACAACATGGTAAGGGTCTCCATTACATCCTCCCCAATCCATTAAAGAAGATCTAGAATGAGTGACTTAAGGTCAAGGCTACAGTTAGTCCTCCTATAATGAGTTGGAATCTTTCCTCATATTCCTCTAAAGATTCATTTGGTCCTAGGTTCATCCTAAATATTTATTCCTTTGTTTTTTTGGACCTATAGTAATATCTATACTTTTTATTAAAGTCTTCCTGAACATGGGTCCATGTAGTGATGTTTCCTCCAGGTAAGTCCATAAACTAGTGCAAGGCTACAACTTTGAAGGTGGATGCAAACAACTTCATCTTTTGTTAATCATAGGTATAGTCATAGGTCCTACATAAAACAAGAAATTCAATTATGAAGGTGTCAGGTTCCTCACAGGTTAGGCCATGGAAATAGGGAAGGGAAGCAACACTTATATTCTTCATTTTGGGTCCCCCATTGTTTTCTCGAATACCAAATATCTCATTTTCTTTGTTTTGAGCCATGGTTTGGGTAGGTGAGGTGGGCTCTTATTCCCCTATACCTTCCTAAAAAATTCCAGGTTCCTCACCTAAAAGATTTTCTAACTCCCCTATACTCAGAGAAGGAATTTCATAGTCACCAAAGAAGAAATATGGTTGGATACTTGATGGGGTGGGTTTTTTGGTAGGAATTTACCTTGACTATCCCTACTACTACGAGGCATGAAATAGATAGCCCCATTTTTTTTTAAGTTTTATCTCTTTCTATTTTTTTTAAAGATTCCAAATCAATAATACTAATGCAAAATAGAAAGGGAAAAAAACAAGCAACCTCTAAATAGAAACAACACCTACTTGGACACCTCCATGGAAATGGTGGCAAGAAGTGATGAGAGATGGTATTGCATCAACAATGTTAAAACTCCTAAGATCCTCAACTTGAATTATCAACCTGAGGTTCATACAAACTTAGAGGTGACAACGACATATGCACAGTAGGTCAAGTTCCAATCATGCGATACTCAGCCATTTGATTAGATCAAGGCATGCAGAGACCTGTCATTTAGCTAACTACAAAGAGAATTTCTATGAAAAGGTAAAAACATACCGTAAGTGCAAGGAAAGGATAATTAGCCTAATTGCAGAAATGAAAGTGGCATACATTAGGTGAAGAAACTAATTATAACTGTAGGAAATAGAAACACTCCACTAGTTTCATAAATAAACCATGCTACTCTACTTGCAAACCAATCAAATGATCACTTTACTTGCATAATGTAAATCATTAATTTAATTACAAGTTATTTGGAAAGAAGAAATTTAGTCTACAACACATAACTAGGAAATTCAAAAACTAAGACTAATCTATTTGTGTTTAATATTTTCCCTTCTTGTCACTAAGTGTAAGATGAATTTAACCTTATAAAGATCATCTTTAGTCATTACATAAGAGAATACTCATTATGACTCAAATCTCAAAATTTGCTTTTTGGCTCTATTTGTTGTCTTGTCCTTGCAGTTGACGAAGGATGGGTCTAGAGTTGTCCTTAGGTCTCCCCAATCATGGATTCAAAGGTTGGGAATCATTATGAAATCTCAAAAATGCAAAAGTTAAGAACGAGAGAAAATTTGGTTGGGTTTGGGCAATGATATACAACTATTACAAGTTGCTACAAGAAACCTTGTTTTACTATAGGATTGCCTCGTTGTGCTACAAGATTGTATCCAAGATACTTATAATGGAAAGGATGGTGTTATGAAGGTAGAGGATGGTAGATGAAGGATGTGTGAGGAATTTTGATAAGCTTAACGCCCCTCAAAGGCCCATCTTGTACAAAAATTCATGCCGACGGTGTCCTTCATTGACCATGAAAACATGATCTCAGTGGCGAGACTTGAGAGAAGTATGTGGTGTCCAAGAGGAGTATGGTAATGAAAAACAGGATTTAGATGAGTGTTCCAACCCTTTAAAGTCACTATAAACCCCTTGAGAGTAACGACTAATAACATAATTATTTTTTCAATATTGCAACAAAATTAATCAAAGTGGAATGGATGAGTTGAATTTTATTTCTTCAATATTTATTCTGTTATCACTTCAGGAATGGTCAACCTAGTAGGTTTTTGCAATTGAGTCTGGTGGCACACCATTGGGCATGGAGTCTAGATCTAAACAAGTAAAGCTACAGATCCAATGAGAAAACTATAAAAATCAAGATAGCAAAAAATCCTTTTAATGTTTGAGAATTTGGAAGAAGAAAAAAGAAACGAGACAGAGTTTATAGCTCAATGAAATAACAAACACTAATGGATGATAATACAAGAAAGGAGCATAAATGAAATCCAATCTTACAAACTAACATTTTCAGACATGGAAGAAAGCTTGTATTACAAAGAGGAAAAATGACACCACGTGACTTTCATACAAATTGCTCATTAAAAATGCAAATATATTAAAGACTCCTCAAATATACCAAAAGTGAAAATATCTTTTTTGATAAAATTCCAACCCTTCGTCATTCTTCATAAATTTAGGAAAGACTGCCAAAACTAAAACAAGTTTCTAGCAAAACTTAATTACAAAATCTAAAAATAGTAACGTACTTTATCAAATACATGCATATAGAAAACTTCCCAATCCTATCTGAATCTAAAGATCATGCTGTTGTTGGAGTCATGGTTAGAGATAAGGATCAACATGTCCAATTTGATGTGGTGGCATCCGAGTCAACAAGTGTCCATGAACTTTTTCCTCACAAAATCCTAAAAAACAAGTCTAGTGATCCCTTAAAAAATACAAACCCATGATAGTTCTTATAAAACTAAGATATTTTTTTCTAAATGGGTTTGTTGTGGACAAAAAATTCTTTTCGTTTAGTAAAATTCATTTTCATTTGTCTAGAAACCATTCCCTAAATTGTTGTGGTACAAGAAAACAGAGTCTTTTAACTCACCATTTTTACAGAAAAATGTTGATAATCCTGTTGTCAACATTTTTTTGTTAATCATTTTTCTGCATATGATAAATGTTGATAACACCATTTTCAGTGAATTATTCTAAAGAAAAATTGTGAAACCATCAATAAGTTGATGATCTCACTCACAACACTTTCCTTGTTTATTACAAATAAAATGTGGACTCACGGCTACACACTACAAACTATACTGTAAAATTCTCTAATGAAAATCAAACTGATAAATGGTTAAAACTAAAGTTGAAAAATTCAACAACCAATACTGCAATTTGAAAACATGCTCTTATAAAAAAGATTCTCATATTATTTAGCTTATTCATCACACCTAACTACTATACTGAAACAAAAGATTCTTTATCAAGTGATACAAAATTGCCAATATAACCATTACATTAGATGGTTACTCAATTGTTTCTTCTTTCACTCTTCTCAAACAAAAAAAAATCATTTAAAAAGGACAACCCATCATACCATTTCAAAATATCTCCTTTAACCATGAAAACTGTAATACTCATTTCCTCTAATGATTCAAACAGTAATACAAAAAAGTCGTTGAGAGCAAGGAAAAATTGCTCTTCTTGAATAGCAAGAAGGAAGGAGTAACCACGATCTCTGGATGCTACTCCTTGTTCAGTTTCATCAAATTCAAGATCATTCTCATAATAAATGGGAACAATCTGCAGAACATAAAGGAGTGGTTACTTCATCGAAAGGTAAATGAACTGCAGAAAATATTGATTGACTATCCATATCGTTCTCTTGATCTATTGAAAAACTCAGCTGTCAAAAGAAAAAATCAGATCCATGTTGTACTAATTTAAATATTAAATGAATCCATATGATATAAAAAGAGTCGTTTAAGTCCAAAGATTTCACCCTAACACAGAAATCAAATCCGATACAAACAGAGTTGTTTAAGTCCAAAGATTTCACCCTAACACAGAAATCAAATCCAATACAAACTGAAGTCTATCCCAACATTTCGAGAAGTATCCCAACCATGCATGGATTTATATGGCAGTGGAAAATTTTAATTTCATATGAAATGCCGACAGGTATTGACCAGGAGCAATCCTAGCAGAAGTTGGAGCTGAAGAAATCATCCTCCACTCTTTGCTATCCAAATTCAGCGCTACCACCGATCCCGTACTCGGAATAATTGTGACGCAGTCCATTCCGTCGTACGCTGCCACAACATCATCATCAAATGATGAAAATTGTAAGGTGTGTTTAGTCACAAGATCCCAACGTCGTCCGAAGCGATGTAAGTGCCATAAGCCCACAGAATAGGTGGGAGTCCCGGCATTACCTTTGCTGCCTGACACGAAAGCCAACAGATGTAGTCGGTTCCTGTACGTGAAAATCCCAATAGGCTGGCTTGCACAATCGGATAACGGAGAGAACCCATGCCAATATGCTGGCAGATTGCGAAACAGTATGTGTGTTGTAACTCGCCAACCGATGATCATACTTTGGGTTAAAGTAGATGGTGTTGCCATCTACTGTCGAAAGTAGTATATTCCTAAAGAAATTACAGTATATTTCAGAACAGAGCTTTGTGCTCCATTTATCTGTCGCAGAGCTGTAGACGAGGACGTGTACCTGTTCAGTTATTAGCTCTCCACACACCATCACTTTAAATTTCTTTTGATCTGCCGGGTCGATTACTATGTTGATACACGGCCGCATCTGCAGAGGAGTGGTTTCACAGCACCATGATTTTTTCATCAGACAGGACTCCAGACTAAGGCTCGAGTTCACCATTGTATCGGGCAGGAGTCGGTGTTGCTTTGTCAATGGATTAACCACCGCCAACTTCCCTTCTTTGCTCACAAGAAGCATCAGCCCGTCCACAGCTCCCTGGAGAAACCATCTACCAGGTTGACACTCACCTTGCGGAAAATACCATCTATTAGAATTGATGTGGAAAAGGCAAAATTGGTTGGTTTTCTGAGTCGGGCAGCCCAGTACAATCCAGGATTCTTGGTTTCTCTGGTCGTATAACTCTTGAAAGATCTTGCAGGAAGAGATCATGCGATGCCACGCTGAGCACGTTTTGGCAGCTATCAGGAGATCCACGATTGATAACCTAGAAAAAATATCATGCACGATGGCTTCAGGGAGGCGTTGGAACATGCATTGTGTAGATTCACCTTCTCGCAGTTTCTTGGGAGTCTGATGTGGTAGGATAGGAGGTTCTTCTCGTAGTTTCTTGGGAGTCTGATGTGGTAGGATAGGAGGTTCTTCACATATATCAATTTCAACTTCAAGCTGCGGATTGCCTAGGTCTTTGTCAATCTTTTTCTCACTTAACATCCCATCATTACTCAATTTTTGGACTTCGCATTGGCAGTAAAAGTCCTCAACCTTTATTCCGTCGTGATAAATCTCCATGATTGTGTTACTGCCTGGTACCTAATTAAAAAAAGATAACACTGAATCACCAAAAGTCATGAATTTATGTAATTCACACTAATTCTGAATAAAAGCTTCACACTAATTCTCAATAAAAGCTCCACAAGAGAAACAATGTCACTGATTTATGAATTTTTTTTACATGATATTTAAGTTTTTTAAAATATATCTAAATGTTACATTGATAAATAATTTATAATTAAATTAATAGAAATTTATTATAACAATTACAAAATTAATAGCCTCATGGGTTAGCCCAACTGGTCAAGTCCTCCCTCACCAAAACTGGACGTCACAGGGTCAGAGGGTCGATTCTATCCAAAGCCCCTATCCAAAGCCCTTGGGGTCAGGTCTGTCTTAGAATTTACATGCTGACCACAAGGATGTTTGATCCTAGAGATGAGCCAGAGATTTTACATGCTGAGGTTTGATCCTAGAGATCAGCCTTAGAATTTACATGGATGTTTGATCCTAGAGATGAGCCAGAGATTTTACATGCTGAGGTTTGATCCTAGAGATCAGCCTTAGAATTTACATGCTGACCACGGATGTTAACCACCTGAAAAAAAATAAAAAAAATTTACAAAATTAATTTGATCCTAGAGATCAGCCTTAGAATTCCTAGAGATCAGCCTTAGAATTTACATGCTGACCACGGATGTTTGATCCTAGAGATCAGCCAGAGATTTTACATGCTGAGGTTTGATCCTAGACATCAGCCTTAGAATTTACATGTTGACCACGGATGTTAACCACCTGAAAAAAAATAAAAAAAATTTACAAAATTAATTTGATCCTAGAGATCAGCCTTAGAATTCCTAGAGATCAGCCTTAGAATTTACATGCTGAGGTTTGATCCTAGAGATCAGCCTTAGAATTTACATGCTGACCACGGATGTTTGATCCTAGAGATCAGCCTTAGAATTTACATGCAAAGGTTTGATCCTAGAGATCAGCTGTAGAATTTACATGCTGACCACGGATGTTAACCACCTGAAAAAAAATAAAAAAAATTTACAAAATTAATACTTGAGAATAAAATTGGTTCGTCTTCACTAAGTTGAACCCACCAGCGAGCTAGAAATAGACCTATAATGCTTCCACCTTTTAGTTAACCCCCTGAAGATAGAATTAGACTTGATGCTCATCCTTATACTTGTTCACCAAATTATCTACATCCATGGACAATGGATCAAGCCCCAAAAACCCCAGAAATAGTTTCATTAGTCTTAGGGGAAGTACTTTAGGAAGTTGAACCCAGTGCCTGCTAAAAATAGACCTATAATTCTTCCACCTTCTAGTTAACCACTTTGAAGATAGAACTAGACCTGATGCTTGTCCCTATACTTGTTCACCAAAGGAAGCAAGACCATAGCTTGGCTCAATTTTTGGATGTAACATAATCAAGCTAATTGGGTAGTATGTGAGAACCTTGATTCATGGATTGAAATCTTTTTCTGGTGTTGCCCATCTAACTCACCTATCTTAGGGTCTTCCCACCTATCTAATAAAAATATATAAAATAATATTTTTGTTGTCAAATTTAAATAAAATGACTTGAAACAAATAAGAGAGGATCTGACTTAGTTGAAACATAAAATTTCAAACATGACATGTTTTCCAGAAAATAAAACCATAAAATTTATTATTATATTTGAAGACACTAAAACCTCTAAAATATTTTTCAAGAATAAAACCCTAAAAAATATAAGCCTCATCAGATGTTTCTCAAAAAATAACGCCCTAAAACTTACAACTCCAAAGTGTAAAAGCCCAAAAAAAAATACTAAAAGATCTGACTTACATTAAACACAATATTTCAAGCATAAAATGTTTTCCATAAAATAAAACCATAAACCATATTGTTATATTTCAAGTATTAAAAGATAAAAGACTTCTAATTTTTTTCATAAAATAAAACCATAAAACATATATGACTTATTAGATGTTTCTAATAAAATAAAACTTAAAACTTGACTATAAAGACAAATATTTTTAATAAAATAAAAATTTAAAAAATATAAAACTAATCAGATGTGTCTCTTAAAATAAAATAGGTGATATACAATTCATAGTCTTAAACCACAGAAATTAGAAAAACAGAGAAATGCAGGTAAGAGAATACTCAATACCAACCTGCCTGATAGAAGGTGGTCTAATAATACTCAATACCAACCTACCTGCCTGATAGAAGGTGGTCTAATAATTTCTCTGAAACTAAAGCTTTGATAAATTGATGCAGCTGAGTGTAGAAATACAAATCACAGTAGAATGCTTATTTGGCTGTTTGGTTTTAAACAAATAGCTTAACAAATAGCTTCAAACATCAACGAGGTTGTGGTTGTGTGCTAGAGGATCTGGGTGTGGGATGCCAAGGTGATTTTGACCACATAGATGGCCCTTGTGAGGGTTTCTAAAACCACAAGTCAAGCCACATAGAAAAAAAGACAATTTTGAAAAAAAACCCTTGATATATAAAACTAGGTTTTAGTACTGAATATAATGACCCAAAAGTAATTTTTAAATGTTAAATCTTCTACCTAACAATACATACTAAACAATAAATACTCTGAGACCCTAATATATGACAATTAAATATTTCTCATAAAATAAAACTCTAAAACCTACTGCTAATGACTATAATGACCCAAAAGTCTTTAAATGTTAAATCTTCACCCAAAAAATCCATAAACTGAAATTAAAATAATAAATAATCAATACCAACCTGGCTGATCCAATTTCTCCCCACGAAATCTTTGTAATTTGATGCAGCAAAGTGCAGAAGCCTGATATACAAACCAGAGTCCCCAGGCTAATAACTGATGGATCCAATTTCTGGTCTAATAATTTCTCTGAAACTAAAGCTTTGATTATTTGATGCAGCTAAGTGTAGATATACAAATCACAGTAAAATGCTTATGTAGATATCTAAATCACAGTAAAATGCCAATTTGATGGAGCAAAGTGCAGATATACAAACCAGAGTCCAATGGTGCCGTGGTTCTTTCCTGCAGCTTCTGGAATGAGGGCGAATTCTCTCCAGATGTCCGCAACTGGGATCAATCGCGGGTCAGTATTTATTTCAGATGGAGTATGGGAATGGTAGATGACTTTTGGTATTTATACTAATCGTCGAATTAAAAATTTAAGACGTGGTCTCCCAGTAGGAAAATATATGTTAATTTTTTATTGGGTCAAAGTAGATATAAATAAAAGTAAATAATTATAGTTTTTAATAAAAAAGTTTAAATTAGGCGAAATTAAATAAAATTAAAATTAAAAACAAAAAATTAATAATTGTTTTAAGATGTTTTAACCCTATTTAAAATAAAAATATGAAAACAAAAATTATTTTATATAATTAAAATAATAAAAAATAAAAATGGCTTTTGGTATTGAGAACTTATGGTATGGTATTGGTCCATGTTATTTATGTTTTTAAATCCATTTTAACTATATTAGATCTTATGAAGTGGATCGAACTTTTAAATGTACACGCTTTTGTTTCTTCTAGGATGGTGCACTGTTTAACATTTGACTAAATCAACATAAACAAAATAAAAAAATTAAAATTCTTTGCCCCATGATTTTTTCCCGTAATTTTCTTAACTTGTTGTTTTTGTTATGGTTTTCTTTTGTAGGGTGGCCTATATAAAGGCTAATAATTAAACCATTCTAGAGAGTTAGGAGGGTCCTAGTGATTAATTTGTATTAATTAAATCAATTTAGATCTACATTAAATCTAGATCTATCAAGTTTTGAGAGGGATAAAAACTCTAGAGTTACAAACTAGATGTAGGCTAGTTATGAAGACAAAATAAGTTTTGGAAGAGATTATTATGTTCATAGGTGTGGTTATTTAGTGCTTTAAGAATTTAAATTTAACTATTATTATTTTATATTTTTTCTCCAAGGAATATCTCCCTAGATCAACCCTAAGGGGTGACATGTAGTGAGCTAAACTAGCTCATATAAACAAAATTAAATAGTTATAGTTATTAATAAAAAAAAAATTGACTTAGTCAAATAAAAATAAATTAAAAATTAATAATTGCTTTGAGAGGCTCCAACCAAGGAGTTATCTCAAGTGAGACTTTTTGGACTCGCCTAAAAATTTGAGGTGAAATCTTCATTTTTAATATTGAAATTGGTTTTTTTAGTGTATATATGGGTTAAGAACCTTCAAAACTCCTAGTGAACTTAGATTGTGGAGAGATTACCCGTCAAACTTGTGATTTCAATCAATTTGTGCACCCATCGGAAAATATTCCAAAAAGTAGCACTAAAGACTTAATGTTTAACATTTTGACTACATCTAATTACATAAAAATGAAAGAAAAAAATAAATAAATAAATTAACCTAATGTAGTTTGCTAAAAAAATATGGAAATAAAAAATAACCAATAAAATTAAAATAATAATAAAAATTGAAATGGTCCATGGAATGGGGAACCCATTGTATTGATCCATGGTAATCATGTTATTAGATCCATCTCAACTCAGGTATACTAAATGGGATCAAAGCTCTAGATATGCAAACCTTTGATTCTTCTCAAAATGGGATCAAATCTCTAGATATGCAAACTTTTGATTCTTCTCAAATACAATGTTTAACATCTTGGCTCAGTCAAAATAAAAGAAAATAAAAAACATAAAATTCTTCCACTCTTATTTTTCCTATATTACTCTTAACTTGTGGTATTTTTCTATGGTATTCTTCTGTAAGAAAAAAAATTGAGTTTTTGAAGAGATCTCTTTATATGCAAACTTTTGATCCTTCTTGAATGTTAATGTTTAATATCTTGATTAAATCAAGATAAATCTTTGTGTCTATCCAGTGGGATCTGCTTTTATTGATGGATAGTGGAATTAAATGTTAAGATGTGATATTTGACCAATTTTTTTATTGAGTTAAAGTAAATAATTTTAATTATTAATAAAATCATTTAGATTAGGGACATAAAAGAAAATAAAAAATTAATAATTGTTTTAAGAGGTTATATTTAATATCTAAGAAGACATTGTTACATAAAGATAAAATTAAATAGAAAGATTAATGTAATATAATTTGTTCAAAATAAAATAAAATAAAAATGTGGAAACAAAAATTACTCCGTAAAATTAAAATAATAAAAAGAATTAAAATGGTTCTTGGTATTGACAACCCATGGTATTGATTAATGGTATTCATGTTTTTAGATCCATCATAATCATATTAGATCTATGAAGTGGGATCAAATCTCTTGATATACAATTTTTTTATTCTTATCCGATGGTGCAATGTGTTACCATTTTGACTAAGTCAAAATAAAACAAAATAAACAATATAAAATTCCCTAGTATTTCTTTCATATGCTCTAGCAAAATACCCAATATAGTAGAGATATTGTAATTTAATGTTTAACATTTTGACTAAGTCTAATTATATAACAATAAAAACAAAATTAAATAGAAAGATTAATGTAACACAATTTTCTCAATATAAAATAAAAATCTTGAAATAAAAAAATTATTCTATAAAATTAAAATGGACCATGGTATGGAGAACCCGTAGTATTCATCTATTTATCCATGGTAATCATGTTATTAGATCCATCTTAACTCTAGGTCTACCAAGTGGGACCAAATCTCTAGATATGAGAACCTTTAATTCTTCTTGGATGATGTTTAACATGTCAAAATAAAACAAAATAAAAAACATAAAATTCTTAGGCCCTTTGTTCTTTCCCATGGTATTCTTGACTTGCCATTTTATGCTATGGTATTCTTCTCTAAGGAGAGAAATTAAGCTTTTGAAGATATCAAATCTCTTTATATGCAAACATTTGATTCTTCTTGGATGTTGCAAACCTTTAATTTTCCCATGGTATTCTTAAAAATGGGCTCTTTTGAGGATATCAAATCTTTTGATATGCCACCCTTTGATTACTCTCGGATGGGCATTTGATTCTTCTAGGATGCTACAATGTTTAATATTTTGACTTAGTAAAAATAAATCTCTAGGTCTATGAAGTGGGATAAAATCTCTTGATATGAAAACCTTTGATTCTTCTTGCATGCTCCAATGTTTACCATCTTGACTAAGGAAAAATAAAATAAAATAAAAACATAAATTCTGTGGCCCATGGATTTTTCCCATGATATTCTTAAATTGTGGTTTTTCTATGATATTCTTCTCTAAGGTGGCATATTTAAAGGGTGATAATTAAACCAACCTAGAGAGTTAAGATGGACATAGTGGTTAATAAGTAATAATTAAATCAATTTAAATTTGCATTAAATCAGGATCTATAAGTTTTGAGAGGGATCAAATCACAAACCAAATGTAGGCTAGTTATGAGGACAAATTAGGTTTTGGAATGGATTATTGTGATATTATTCTCTAAGGTAACCTATTTAAAGGGTAATAATTAAACCAACCTAGAGAGTTAAGATGGACGTAGTGGTTAGTAAGTAACAATTAAATCAATTTAAATTTGCTTTAAATCTGGATCTATCAAGTTTTGAGAGGGATCAAATCTCTAGAGTTAAAAACCACATGTAGGCTAGTTATGAGATCAAATTAAGTTTTGGAACATATTATTATGTTCAAAGGTGTGGTGATTTATCATTTTAAGAATTTTAATTTAAGTATTTATTATTATATTTTTACAAGGAATGCATTCATAGAACACCCTAAGGATGACTCTAGTGAGCTAAACCTAATTTCAAAATAAAATAAATAACTATAGTTATTAATAAAAGTATTTTGACTTAGTTAATTTAAAAAAATAAAAAAAGAAAATAATTTCTTCGACATGATCCAACCAAATACCCAATATGGTAGAGATATTGTAATTCTAGCTTTCTTTAGTGAGACATTTTGGAAGCTTTTTTGGTCTAATTTATCTAAAATCCTACTTGATGGGTAACATGTGAAAAGTCAAAGTGGCCTAAGGGTTTTTCACGTGCTCAGTCTATATATACAGTCAAAAAATGAGTTTAAATATCACAAATCAAGGTTTCACCTCAAGATTTTCTCGGGGCTGGAAAGTCCAAAAGGTTGCACTAAAGACAACCCAATTGTAATTTATATTTTAATATTTTTAAAGTAGAATTATATAAAAATAAAATAAAAATTAAATAGAAAGATCAATGTAATGTAATTTCCTCAAATAAAATAAAAATATGGAAATAAAAAAATACTTCTATAAAATTAAATATAATAATAATTAAATACCAATACCTTATATGGTGCAAATATTGTAATTTAATGTTAAACATTTTGACTAAATTGAGAAAAATTAAATTAAAACTAAATAGCAAGATTAATGTAATGTAATATTCTCAAAATAAAATAAAAACATGGAAATAAAAAATACCCTATAAAATTAAAATAATAATAAAATTAAAATGGCCCATGATATAGAGAACCCATGGTATTGATGTTCTTAGATGTGTCTTCACTCCACATCTACCAAGTGGGATCAAATATCTTGATATGAAAGCCCTTATTCTTCTTAGATTGGGAAATGTTTAACATCTTGACTGAGTTAAAATAAAACAAAAGAAAAAACATAAAACTCTCGAGCTTGTGGCTTTTTCCCTTGGTATACTTAGCTTGTGGTTTTCTGCTATGGTATTCTTCTCTAAGGAGACAATTTTTTTTTGAAGATACTAATGATGATGATGATTAACTTCCACAAAGACCAATGCAGCCTATTGGGCCTCAAGAAAAGAAAATTAATCTAATTGTGATACTTCAAAATCTTTTTTTTGTGATCCAAAGGAAGAGAAATAATTGCTCAAAGATCATTATAGTGGGGTTGGATTAATAATTCAAGATTGAAAGTGTGGCAGATATTAGTAAATTGAGAGCGGATGTGAGTAAGAGTCACGCAGTCTAGAGGGAAGTGTTTTTCATCTTCCACTTTCTTAGCATCAAAAATTTGACAGATTCTATCATCCTAGGGAGCCTTGGGAGTACACCACCACTCGGTTTCACTTCGAAGCTTATGAGAATTACATCTTATCCTAGTCATGTTCATTTCTTTTCTTAGTTCTAGTCAACAAAGAGAGATAATTATGGTTATTAAGGGTGGGCTTGATCACTTCCTTGTAGTGAGATAATTATGGTTATTAAGGGTGGGCTTGATCACTTCCTTATAGTATCTTAGCTTCCCTTTACCCTTCAGCTCCTTATCATCCAACATGTTGTCCTTAAAATTAGAGGTAATAGTATATTTCACACTATCATAGCTTCCCATGATAATTTCATCCTTAATACCCCAATGGTTGAGCCAAGACTTGAAATGCTTATGCCACTTGTGCCTGAGGCAAAGGTGGTGGTTCTGACTAAATTTAGAAGAATTTTTTGGGAGCCTCTTGGATTCCATGTTGTAAATATTCTTCTTATACATCGGATATCTAAAAATAATCGTAATTTCAATGGGGAATAGTCCAAGTTCGATCAAGAGGATAGGATAGGGAGTATTTCCCTTTATATTTAGGTTATAGGTTATGAATTTTCTTTGAATCATCTCAATTTTTCTCCATGACTCTCTGGATATATTAAAACCAAAAAATTCACATATGTGTAACACAAAAGGAGTTATAAGAGTCTTAAACAATAACCCTTTTTACTCAAAATGCAAAGATCGGCTAACTTACAATTTTTTTCAAGCTCATAATAAGTTTTCCATCCTCCAATAATTCTTTTCTTGATCCTATAATTCCAGTCGAGCTTTGGCGGAGGTTCAGAGTTAGCTATGCCAACCAACAAAACCCTATACTGCTAGCCTTTTTGGTGAAAACCTATGTAGCATAGGCCACAATCTCGCCCAAAGTAGTATTGGGGGATGACAGAACAAGGTTTCTGCATCCAGAGGTCAGTGTGATGGTTTTGTATGATTCCTAGGGCTTATTCTAATCTTTGCGAACCCTAACACTTACAATACAAATAATTGCAGTAACTTGCAGAAACATAATCTAACCCTTCGTGAAGTGCTTTAAACATTCATAATATCATGTCAATGAGAAGATCTACTACTTTCATGCATTTAATAAGAATTTCTTCATACAAATTGAGATAACATAATGACTATACATAAATTTCATGAGTAAATACAAACACATAGATAAACAATTATGGCTCAAAACATTTTTTGTTAGATGTATTCTTTTCGGTTACAGACTCTTCCTCCCTATGCACTACGCTAGAGGAGCCAATGCGCTTAGCTTACACACTTACCACGGTCTCTGAACACTCAGCAGCAGGAACCTTCCCCTTTGCCTAAGTACAGGAAATAAACTTTCCTGCCTTTAAGCTTACTTGCCCATACAATGATTTCCAATTCTTCACTTTCATCCTAGACTTGCTATGAATCTTTTCTTTATAGCTTTCTACTTTACAATACCATGGTCCGCAAACCATGCATGGGTCACAAAATTCCCTACTTCTAACAAACTAAGGGACTAAAGCCCCATTTGACTCATATGTATTTTGTTCTCTACTCCCTCAAAATGTGGAGACTTTACAAGTATACAAAATTAGATACAAAACTTAACCCTAGGCGACCCTATCCCAACAAGCCCCCAACACAATTTTGTGACTCGTGAGTGAGTCAGTCTATTGGTGCCTTGACCTTCACTTGTAGCTTACTGAACTCAATATTCAGAACCTGCAGATCTATTTTTCCCTATGCAATAGCTTGGCACACTTCCTCGACCAATTTTTCAGTAGTAGGGACTTCAACTACAAGGCCCATGGTCCTTTGTGTTTGCTGCATTCCATTAAGATTATTTTGCAATGAGAAAGTCAACTGACTAGCCTCTTCTTCCCATGGTTGCGTCCTTGAAGAGATATTCATTTCCTTGGGATGCAACTCATCGATATTTCTCTGAATCAACTTTCCTTCTTGTAGGCTTGTGAACCTTTGTACTAGTGCTAAGGTCCGTGTTGTTGACCTGATTTCATCAAATTACCTTTGCTTCTCCCTTATGTGTGTGACAATATTTTGCAGAGTGGGATCCTCTTACAATGACGTCCCCAATTCCATGGCCTACTCAAATAACTTCGTGTAGCCCTTAACACCTTCTTGCACTCTAGCCATTTCTTCATTAATAGTAGCCTTGTGCTACTCTTAGACTTCTCAGTAATTGTGGGCTATAACTTAAGCTCTAACTCTGAAATCTACCGTTAGAACTCGAACCGAACTCGACCGGTTTCATCCTTTGAATCCTTCAATGCAGTAGCCCACTTTTGAATATTCTCCATAGAGGTTGGTTTTGCTGGCATCTTAAGCTCTAGAAGTTGTTGTAGATTTGTGTAATGATTTCTTCCAACTACTGGCTTCACGATGTCATCTCCTCTTTTTCTTTAAGCGCCTACACCTTCTCCTCGAAGATCTACTATTTATTGGTCTTCACATCGCCCATGACCAGTAGTGTGTGTTGCTCCTAAATCCTCAATTCATCTAACACCCCCTGGTGATGCAGAGTCTAGATGATGAGCACCGCAAGATTCAATCTGAGGTTCTTCATCTGCATCAATTGTGCCATTTTTTCTTCTGTGTTAGTGCGTAGAGATCCTTATGTTATTTGAATAGCGCGGAGATCCAATGTCATCTCTTTATCTACAACTAACCCACTCGCTTGAATTAGTCTCACTTTCTTCCCACTCACCTATAACATCCCTGTTTGGACATCTAACAAGGAATGCATCGGTAGACACCCTAAGGGATGACATCTAGTGAGCTAAACTAATTCCTAAAAATAAAAATAACTATAGTTATTAATAAAAGTATTTTGACTTAGTTAAATTAAAAAATAAAAAAATAAATAATTTCTTTGACGGGATCCAACCAAATACCCAATATGGTAGAGATATTGTAATTCTAGCTCTCTTTAGTGAGACATTTTGGAAGCTTTTTTTGTCTAATTTATCTAAAATCCTACTTGATGGGTAACATGTGCAAAGTCAAAGTGGCCTAAGGGTTTTTCACATGTTGAGTCTATATATACAGTTAAAAAACGAGTTTAAATATCACAAATCAAGGTTTCACCTCAAAATTTTCTCGTGCTGGAAAGTGCAAAAAGTTGCACTAAAGACAACATAATTGTAATTTATATTTTAATATTTTAAAGTAGAATTATTTAAAATAAAATTAAAATAAATAGAAAGATCAATGAATGTGATTTGCTCAAAATAAATAAAATTTTGGAAATAAAAAATACTCTATAGAATTACAATATAATAATAATTAAAATACCCTACCTTATTTGTGCAAATATTGCAATTTCTGTTAACATTTGACTAATTGAGAAAATTTAAATTAAATTAAATAGAAATATTGATGTAATGTAATTTTCTCAATTAAATAAAAACGTGGAAATAAAAAATACCCCATAAATTTAAAATAATAATAAAATTAAAATGGCTCATGATATAGAGAACCCATGGTATTGCTGTTCTTAGATATGTCTTAACTCCACATCTACCAAGTGGGATCAAATATCTTGATATGAAAGCCCTTATTCTTCTTAGATTAGGAAATGTTTAACATCTTGACCGAGTTAAAATAAAACAAAAGAAAAAACATAAAACTCTCGAGCTTGTGGCTTTTTCCCTTGGTATACTTAGCTTGTGGTTTTGTGCTATGGATTCTTCTCTAAGGAGACAAATTAATTTTTTGAAGATATTGATGATGATGATGATTAACATCCACTAAGACCAATGCAACCTATTGGGCCTCAAGAAAAGAAAAATAATTTAATTGTGATACTTCAAAATCTTTTTTCTGTGATCTAAAGGAAGAGAAATACCTGCTCAAAGATCATTATAGTGGGGTTGGATTAATAATTCAAGAAGATTGAAAGTGTGGAAGATATTAGTAAATTGAGAGCGGATGTGAGTAAGAGTCACGTAGTCTAAAGGGAAGTGTTTTTCATCTTCCACTTTCTTAGCATCAAAAGTCTGATAGATTCTATCATCTTAGGGAGCCTTGGGAGTACACCACCACTCGGTTTCACATCGAAGCTTATGAGAATTACGTCTTATCCTAGTCATGTTCATTTCTTTTCTTAGTTCTAGTCAACAAAGAGAGATAATTATGGATATTAAGGGTGGGTTTGATCACCTCCTTATAGTATCTTAGCTTCCTTTTACCCTCCAGCTCCTTATCATCCCACAAGTTATCCTTAAAATTAGAGGTAATAGTATATTTCACACTATCATAGCTTCCCATGATAATTTCATCCTTAATCCCCCAATGGTTGAGCCAAGACTCGAAATGCTTATGCCACTCGTGCCTGAGGCAAAGGTGGTGGCTCTGACTAAATTTAGAAGAATTTTTTGGGAGCCTCTTGGATTCCATGTTGTAAATATTCTTCTTATACATCGGATATTTAAAAATAATCATAATTTCAATGGGGGATAGTCCAAATTCAATCAAGAGGATAGGGTATGGAGTATTTCCCTTTATCTTTAGGTTATAGGTTATGATTTTTTTTTAATCATCTCAATTTTTCTCCATGACTCTCTGGATATATTAAAACCAAAAACTTCACATATGTGTAACACAAAAGGAGTTATAAGAGTCTTAAACAATAACCCTTTTTACTCAAAATGCAAAGATCGACTAACTTATAATTTTTTTCAAGCTCATAATAAGTTTTCCATCCTCCAATAATTCTTTTCTTGATGCTATAGTTCCAGTCGATATGTTGGCTTGAGGGGCTTTGGCGGAGGTTCAGAGTTAGCTATGCCAACCAACAAAACCCTATACTGCTAGCCTTTTTGGCAAAAACCTATGTAGCGTAGGCCACAATCTCACCCAAAGCAGTATTGGGGGATGACATAACAAGGTTTATGCATCCAGAGGTCAGTATGATGGTTTTGTATGACTCCTAGGGCTTATTCTAATCTCCGCGAACCCTAACATTTACAATATAGATAATTGCAGTAACTTGCAGAAACATAATCTAACCCTTCGCGAAGTTCTTTAAACGTTCATAACATCATGTCAATGAGAAGATCTACTACTTTCATGTAGCTAATAAGAATTTCTTCATACAAATTCAGATAACAGAATGAATATACATAAATTTCATAAGTAAATACAAACACACACATACACAATTATGGCTCAAACCATTTTTTGTTAGATGTATTCTTTTCGGTTCCATTCCTTCCTATGCACTGAGCTAGAGGAGCCAACGCGCTTAGCTTATAAACTTACCATGGTCTCTGAACACTCAGTAGCAGGAACCTTTCCCTTTGCCTAAGTACAGGAAACAAACTTTCCTGCCTTTAAGCTTACCTACCCATACAATGATTTCCAATTCTTCACTTTCCTCTTAGACTTGCTATGAATCTTTTATTTATAGCTTTCTACTTTACAATACCACGGTCCACAAACCATGCCTAGGTCACAAAAATACCTACTTCTATCAAACTAAGGGGCTAAATCCCCATTTGACACATATGTCTTTTGTTCTCTACTCCCTCAAAATGTGGAGACTTTACAAGTATACAAAATTAGATACAAAACTTAACCCTAGGGGACCCTATCCCAACAAGCCCCCAACACAATTTTGTGACTCGTGAGTGAGTCAGTATATTGGTGCCTGGACCTTCACTTGTAGCTCACTGAACTCAATATTTAGAACCTGCAGATCTATTTTTCCCTATGCAGTAGCTTGGCACACTTCCTCGACCAATTTTTTAGTAGTAGGGACTTCAACTGCAAGGCCCATGGTCCTTTGTGTTTGTTGCATTCCTTTAAGATTATTTTGTAATGAGAGAGTCAACTGACTAGCCTCTTCTTCCCATGGCTGCGTCCTTGAAGATATTATCCTTTCCTTGGGATGCAACTTATCGATATTGCTCTGAATCAACTTTCCTTCATGTAGGCTTGCGAACCTTTTTACTAGTGCTAAGGTCCATGTTGTTGACCTGATTTCATCAAATTACCTTTGCTTCTCCCTTATGTGTGTGACAATATTTTGCAGAGTGGGATCCTCTTACAATGAGGTCCCCAATTCCATGGCCTACTCAAATAACTTCATGTAGCCCTTAACATCTTCGTGCACTCTAGCCATTTCTTCATTGATAGTAGCCTCGTGCTACTCTTAGACTTCTCAGGAATTGTGGGCTATAACTTAAACTGTAACTCTGAAATCTACAACTAGAACTCGAACCGAACACGACCGGCTTCATCCTTTGAATCCTTCAATGCAGTAGCCCACTTTTGAATCTAATCCATAGAGGTTGGTTTTACTGGTATTTTAAGCTCTAGAAGCTGTTATAGATTTGTGTAATGGTTTCTTCCAACTACTGGCTTCACCATGTCATCTCCTCTTTTTCTTTAAGCGCCTACACCTTCTCCTTGAATATTTACTATTTATTGGTCTTCACATCGCCGATGACCAGTAGTGTGTGTTGCTCCTAAATCCTCAATTCATCTAACACCCCTTGGTGATGTTCATGTAGAGTCTGGATAATGAGCACCGCAAGATTCAATCTGAGGTTCTTCGTCTTCATCAATTGTGCCCTTTTTTCTTCTATCTTAGTACGTAGAGATCCTTATGTTATTTGAATGGTGCGGAGATCCAATGTCATCTCTTTATCTACAACTAACCCACTCGCTTGACTTAGTCTCACTTTCTTCCCACTCACCTATAACATCCCTGTTTGGACATGCCACTCACGTAGGCCTTGTTGAACCTTTCCCAATGCCTGTTGGTACTATTCTTCAAAGTGGCCATAGAGATCTGTGTTAATTTCTCGGATCACTTCTCTAACTTCATCCAAGTCCCTTTATGTGAGGACCAAAAGGGTCACGCCCACTGATCTGTCAAAATTTTGTTTCTTGCAAAGCCTAAAGGAGGTCTGCTTCTTCCTTTTCTTGAAAACAAAGGGGGATTCCAACTTCGTGCACCCTTCCTATTCCACCTTTGTTTCTTCCTCCTCTTGTATTATATTTGTTTCTGACTCATCGACATCGATTATGGTTTATGATGTTGTCTTCTCCTACACTGCATTTTCTTTGGCCATTGCTTCTTTCTCCCTTTCAACAACTTCCTTTTTGTGTGCAACCTTTTCCCAAGTGGAAGACTTTTGTGCTTCCTTTTTCTTTTCTCATGTCATGGTCTATGTGGTTGATCCCTTAGTGGCATTACTGGTACATGTGTTTTCATCTAAAGGGTGAGCCAGTCACTTGACCACTTGCTGACATCCCTTGTTATGTCCTCCTCAACCACCAAGTAAGGAAATGTGTGCCATATCCCTATGGCATCCTTCTTCTTGCAAATATGAAAATTGTGGAAATATACTTTAAATTCAACAATGATTTGGTATAATTTGTGCAATGTTGGTGATAGCCTCGACCTCTAGTTGATCACTGTCCCCAATTCCATCTCAAAGGGAACTGAAAATATCTTTGTCTTTATGATGTGCGTGGGGTCCCTAGTGGCCCGTAGAGAAGCAAACTTCACAACCTTTAGGAGATATGATTCATGCTGAGAAAACTGACTATCCTTGGGTGTCCTCCCAGCCACCAATGATATCAGTAACAACAACGAGGTGTAATGAAATTCCTTGCCCTCATCCTAGGCCTCCTTGCAATTCTCCAAAAACTCATTTCACAAATACTAAGCCTAATTATACTAGACTCGTCTCGCATTGTGCAGGGAAAGAGATAACTCGTGCTAATACTTCATCTACATGATGCTTTCTCATTACCTTTCATCCTAATATATGTACGAAAAACTGCACCACCACATCCGAGATATATCGGAGGACTATCCTCATGACTTCTTCACCAGACCAAATTCACTCTTCATTTGGTCCGCGAACCTCTTTTCCTGCGTTTTTCTTCCAAACCCTTCCACAGGGTCCACTCCTTGAAATGGAAACACTGTAATCTAGTGGATGAACATGTCAGTTATGGTGATGGGTTCTCCCAGCCAGAGAAAGCCATCATGGACTAGTGTTAGTAATTGGCACATGCATATGGTCTTTATATTGGTGCGACTGAAGTGATGCACCCACAACATATTCAGGAGCCTTGTGATGCCAATGATAGCTACTCATTTCATCAGCTCCAATCATGTGACTTCTGATTCTTCATAATATACCTTCGACATGTATTGTTTTGGTGCGAATTGAGGGAAATTCTCATGGTCCCCTAAGTCCCAATCCTCCATATTTACTATTGGTATGCAGACCAGTAACGCATCCTCAAACATCACTTTCCTTGGCAATAGTGGCATGGAAAACACAAACTTTGCATTGTCCCGATCTTTGGGTACCTTAGCGATTATTTTCTAAGGTGGGATATACTTCGATAACTGATTCATCGACTCCACTTGCTTAGCATCAATCTCCTCTATGCCTTCGTGTAGTTCTTCCTCATCCAAATCCATCAGTTTTGTCGGCTATTGTGACTGATTGATCTTTCCCTTGTCACAGATTTCCGTGCAGTTTTTCCATGGTGACTACCTCACCGAGACCTAATGAGGTTTCTTCTATTTCTTATCTCCTGCCATGGAAGCAAATGATTAGTTCTTGGAGACCTAGGCGTAATAATCATAGATACTACAAGGATAGATGGGGATGGCTCTGTCTCAGGGTGAGTTGTAGCCATTTTATCTAGAAAAATCTTACGGAAATAGTCAGGTAAGTCTGCAAACTCCGGTCATGAAAAACATTCGTCTAAATCTGAATCAAACATACAGTTCTGTACTCGGCATGAAGCAATGTGAAAAATATTAAGGAAAACTCTTAGGAAGGAAAGTTTGTAAATGTAGAGTGACATGCCATATTTATAGACAAATTTGAATTCAATTCCAACGTTCCCTTCAATGCCAGGTCATTAATGCATATTTGGTGGTAGATTTCCAAAGATATGCTATAGCAATGTGTTTCCCCCATTCCCTTCAATGGAAATTTTTCGATCCAATCTTCTATAATGCTTCCAATTGCCAATTTTTGGCCGAGGCACATGACATCCCACCTTATGCACAATTGCTTTGGTGCATCTCCCCTCGATGCCTCAATTCACTTTGTCATGCAACCTCCTTACTTTAGTTATACAACTTTCGGGGAGTGTAGTTTATAGTTTGTACTTCCTTGCAGCTCCCTTGAGTACTAAGATTATCCTACAATCATATAGTCATTGCACAAGGGTGAGATCACCCCTGTAAAAATTCAATCAACTACCATTGACCTTTCATGGGAATAATTCCCCATTCAGCTTCGTGAGTTGAACTATGCCTTCATCTATAATTTCCTTAACAACATAGGGTCCCAGCGAATGCATTTGAAATTTTCCATGGGAACTTGTAAAATTACTTTCACATAGAAACACAAAATTGTCATTTTTGAAGGTGTGTTATTTCATATGGCAATCATGCCATGGATTTTCACGGTCCTTCGGCACTTATTGATGAAATCCTGCCAAGAAGAAATCTTCTTCTAGCTCTACAAGTTGCGCGAGTTGCTCCTCCATAGTATTGCAATAGACCATGTCTATAAATTTTGTAATCTACAAACTTGGCACAATGTATTCCATGGGAATTACAAACTCCTTCCCATATATCAATATGAATGGGGTTTCTCCTATCAACTTTTACAAGTAGTCCTATATTCCCAAACGACCGTTGGAATGCGCGCAACTCAATCATTTCACCTTGCATTGACAATTTTTGTCAAGGCACTCTCAAAAATTGTGTTGAAGGCTTCTATGTGCCATTCATTTGAGGGTGATAAGGTGTACTCTTTTGATGATATACCTAGAATTCTTCAAGCAGTTCATCAATTATTTCATTTAAGATGTGTGTGCCCCTATCACTCATTAAAATCTTAAGGTAGCTAAATTGAGACAAGTTATACTCAAAGATGAACTTCATTGTTGTAGATGCACTACAATCCTTTACTGGTTGTGCCTCTACCCACTTCGTCAAGTATTGAGTCGTTGTAATAATGTATCTAGCCACTGTCTTTTTCTCTGGTGGCTGTATTGGACCAACAAAGTCTATCGCCCACTTATCAAAAACCTGTAACATCACTTGCGGATTTAGTGGAAATTAATCCCTTCATGATGGTCTCCCCATCCTCTTACAAATATTGCATGCCTTGCAATAGGTCTTAGAATCCTTATGCACAATAGGCCAAAAAATCCAGCACGTAGGATTTTTTGTGTAGTTTTTGTCCTTGTGTAATGTCCTCTCGCTACTCCTACATGTGGTTCTGCCAAAATTTTGGGCCACTCATACTTTGGGACATATCTGCACAATATTTCATTAGATTCCATTTTGTATAAGCGTCTAGATATTACAAAAAAATCAATGCCCCATACCATAAGTTCTTTCTTTTGTTGTGTCAAATATACTTTGGGGGTTGTACCGGTAGACAAAAATTGAATTATATTTGTGAAGTGATCATCTCCGGCATGAACAAAAAAGAGATGCACATTAGGCAAACCTTCCTCCAAAATTGTAGGCTGATCACAAGTCTCAATCCATAAGAGGTGATCAGGACCAACATTTAGGTGCCCTAACTTCACAATTACCTCAAAATCATATTCATGGAACAAAAACAACAACCTGCAAATACCCCCCCGAACGTATGGTTGTTGACCAAGTATTTTAGAGCAGAATGGTCTGTATACATTTTGAAGTCTGCTCGTAACAGATAGTGCCAGAATTTCTACAGCACCTACACCATCGCTAGCCCTTTGCGCTCTATGGTTAAGTAGTTCTTTTTTGCCTTTGATAACTTCTGACTCACAAATACTTTGCGTGGTCAATAACTATTTCATCTGGTTGTGTCTACACAATACCTGGAAAAATACATGACGCATATACATGAACATGTATCTCCTTCTTACAATCAAGGAACACTAAAATGGGTGCGGTGATCATTTTCTCCTTTAAGACATCCAGACTCTTCTGGCCATCCTCGTCTCAGCAAAATGTTGCATCTTTTTTCAACATTTTTTCCATTGGCACAGTTATTTGTACATATGCTTTTAGGAACTTCCTATAATACCTGCTATGAACTAGTGTGGTGCACAACTTCTTAACGTTCTTTAGAGCCTCCAAATTATCTATTACTGCAATCTTGGCAGGGTCTACCATCAATCCCTTCCTGCAAACCACATGGCTGAAGAGTATCCCATAAGGTTGACAGAATATGAACTTCTCCAAGTTAAGGGCTATATAATGTTTTTGAAAGGTATCTAGCATGATGAGCAGACTAGCAACATGGCTCTTTACCAATCCAAACATTGTCCAGTCATCAAAGTAGACCTCCAAAAATTTGTGGATAAATTCCTTGAAGGTTGAAATTACTACTCGTGAAAAGATTGTGGACACATTCTTCATCCCAAAAGGTATCACTTTATATTGAAAAAAACCCCACTCAGTTGCGAAGGTGGTTTTACTCTGATCCTTTGGCACAATCTTGATATGATGGTGCCTCGAAAACCCATCAATGAAGAAGTAGGCTTCTTGCGCTCCAACATTTTCCAATACCTCGTTCGTAAATGGTGTAGGGAATAGATCATGGACGCATGCGTCATTCAAATTTCTGAAGTATATGCATATCTGAATTTCATCATGTTGCTTCTTTTCTTAGACCACCATTAGACTCACCCAGTCTAATTCCTCCACATGTTCAATGATCCTAGCTTCCAACATCTTATCCAATACCTTGCACACCTTTTATTTATACTTGGGATTTAATCGGTAGGGCCACTGCTTTACTGAATTTACATTTGGCTTCTAAGTGATCTTCGTGACACCCAGATCCCCTACTATACCTTTTAGATTAGAGAAATTTGTTGGAAACAAGTTCTGATACTCGTGCAACAACTTCATGACTTTATCAACTCTATCTTCATCCATATAGATGCCTATCTTTGTAAAATTTGGCTATGCTTCTCATCCAATATTCAAATGGTTGGTCCTTAATGGTTCTGCTATATCAAGGATTTATGCCTTAGGTCCCTCAACTTTGTGTTGTATTTTAGACTTAGGAATATTGATGTTTATGGGATCTTCTTCACCCTACTCCATAGTCATATTATAACATTCAAGTGCATGGAACAACTGCGTACTACAATCTAGATGTACCCATTCAACTAGCTCTTGAAGCATTTTGAATATTGTAGCCTTGATCTCTTGGAGCGTTTCATGTATACATTCAAACCCATCTTCAGAGTAAAAATCTAACAAAAAGCTCTATTTCAGGACATCCCATTTTGTAGTCCCATGTTGCATCTCAGTTTACAAATACTAGTTCATTCGGACAGTATCCAAAGTATGACAAAATGATCTGAAAATAGGGCTCTTAGGCTTCTTGTCTAACTTATAAGAACCTCTCCCACTCCCAAAGCTTTAAACATTCCCAAGTCTTAATGACTAACCAATGTGGAATTAATTATGTGCTTGAAAATATGAGTATATGCTTGTATTTTCTTTTAACTGATTATACCTTAAATTCTGTTGTTGTGTTGTAAGTTGATGTGCTCAAATTAATATACAAATATACATAAAAGTAAATAAAGTAGCAAAGGCAATGCAACAATAAAGCAGACACATGGAAAACAATATTACTTTGGAGTTCACCCGCAATTCTTGGGCTACATCTCCGTGAGCTCTAGCTAATTCATCTAGGCTCTATGGGATTATGGTATAAGTCCTTTTTACAAGCTCTTGGCTCAACTCTTGTTGTCTTTACATAGAAACAGTGGGTTTAGACACCATGTTATCCCCTGGCTCTTGAAGCTCTGGCTCTTGGCTCTGGCTCTTGGCTCTTGGCTCTGGCTCTTTGCCTCTAACTCTGGCTCTTCAGCTCAGGCTTCTTTCTACCCTCTATTAGTTTACAACCCTCTTGGCTTTTCACTTGGCTTCCAAGTGACTCCCTTGGCTGCCTTTTTGTTTTTGCGTTGCCTCTTTTGTGTTAGTTTCCTGCTTCGACTTTACTTTCGGAAACCAACAATCAACTACAATCACCATCAACAACTCAGTAGCCCTCAACCAATCAACATCTATCATTCTGTGGCTTTTAAGCTAAATCAGCGTTGTCTGTTTGTTTTCCCTTTTGGGCTCTTTGTCTTCCTACCATAGTCAGCTCAAATCCCTTCTCTGAGCAATAGAAATCATTACTAAATGCCCTCAGGGATGGATGCCACCTATTCCATAATGGATGGAGCCACCGACACTTTAAATCCTTGAGAAACAGTCATTCCTTGTTTATATAGATAATGATGTAAAACACAGGAAAATCCGTAGAAAAACATTGTTCATCCAAACATCAAAAGTCCTTAAATCTAGTCTATTTCCCTATTAGGTCCGTCCTCAACCGCTATCGCAAGTTGCTTCGGCCTTGTTCCTTTGTATTTAAAAAATACACTAAACTGTGCAAATATTGCAAAAAAATTGGCTTATGGCGAATTTCAAATATTATGTGTTTTCATTTCGAAACCCTTTCGGGCCCGGTTTCATCGGGTCAAGAAATTTTCCTTCGTATTTCGTTTATCCAACAAAAAACAAAAATAAAAAGAAAATCGTCATTTGACAGATTTCAAAATGTATTAAATTTGGTTCATATTGTCGTCGGGTCTGGCCATCGAAATCACATATATAACATATAACATATAACATATAACCACCCCTCTGTAATGCACCGATGCGATATTGTGATGAGACAAGTCGCAATCGCAGATCGCACAACCCCGAGATCTTCCCATATAGCATGGTTTATGCGAATGCCGATTATGATCCACTGATATCAGCAATTGTGGTATTGCATCGGCCCAGTCCCATCGCATGTTATGCCTCTGATTTCCTCCGCCTATAACTGCCGATGCAATATGCCAATCGGATCTGAACCACTGATCAGCCAGATCTGACAGCTCCTCTGCAGACACTATTGAAGCCTTCGATAAGCTCAATTTCATGGTTTTCTTCATGTTTTTCGGTTTTGATAGTGCTATTCTTCAAGTCTAAAACTTCTCCTTTCGCGCTAGTTTTGAACATTTATGAGGATTTTGAAGAGTTAGAGGGTTTTTAGGACCCATTTTCAAGGGATTTTGCTCATTTTTCCAAAACGATATAGGTAACTTCATTTAATGGTAACTTCTGCATCCTAAGTCAATTTTGGCCCATTCAAGTTGTTATAGATTTAGAATGAGGCAATCTCTATAATGGGGCTAGTTCCAGGAACTTCCTTGGACTTTCATTTTTCCTCTATGAGTCTATCCAAAATAAATTTTGGATTACAAAATATGTGAACCCACTACGACTATGGTTCTTCTCCCCATGCTTTCATCCATCATGCCAAATGCTCACGTGGATTGTCCTTCCTTGTGTATTTCTCCATCACGCATTTATTGGCATACCAAAACCTCAACTTCATCATTCTTCGGTACTCCTTCCAATCAGCGAAGCTATCCTTATGTGTACATCAACATTTTGTAGCGTAGCTCGTACTATAACATCTAGAGATTGGAACCAATGTTCCTCTGGTACATCCCTTTCAAACTTATCCAAAAAAAATTAACATCTTCTAAACCAGCATAAGAAGGTAAATTTCATCCCTCAGTGGATATACGTTGAAGTGACTTTCTAAGCATGTTACAACACAGTGATGATACTTCATGTAATTGGTTCTGCCAAAGCTCAAGCTCCCCATTAGAATCTAAAGTGCAGGAACTATCCCTATCCAACGTGTTTTTTCCATCCATAGTGGGTTTTATCTAGTCTTCATCGCATGCAAGGATCCTATAAATTTGGTCAATATCGTCCTCTTCTTCATAGTCACAAACCAGTTCAGTGTATCAGGTACCCTCCATTAGATCCAATGGAACAATAACATTGAGCTCCTTTCTTTCGAACGCCATTCGATGCTTTTTGAGATTGATGACCATGTCCATGTCAAAGGACCAATCAATGCCAAGTAGCATTGGGTAGGGTTTAATATCACTGAATATCTCAATTACTTCAAAATACAATAGGGTGCACTATCCTTCAATATCTACTGTTACCCCATATAGGTGCCCCATAGGAATGATATTTTACTGGTTTACCATTTGTAACTTGATAAGAGACCAATACAGCATAGGTATCCCCATTCTCTCACATGTTTTTTATGGATAGACTTTCACATGGGATCCCAAATTGAGAATTACCTAATCCATCTCATACTCTCCAATTTTCGCAGTTAGTCTCATCTTGCAACTAGTTCGCTTCTTTCTTTTCCCCACCTTGTTTATTGTGTGATGTTCAAGCAAAGGATTATTTCTTCTATTATAGTTATTTTTTAGCTCATGTAGCCCTTATACCACCTTCCTATCCCTTAGAAGCTTCATACAAGACTTTAAAAAATACTCTAGTAATGAAGGTTCTATGTCTTGCGTAGCATTGCTTCCTCTAGACTTTTCCTAGCTTCCTGATGTAGAAGTTCTCATGAAGCTCATTTTAGCCACCATAAAGATTTACTTTTCTTTACTTGAATTGACACAACCTCCTTTCCAATAGCCTTGCATACCCATCCATATTCTTCTAGATGCTTCCCCTTATGTTCACCAGTAGCTATACCACTTCGCATAACAATATTTATGCTAGGCTCATCTTCGCAAGGATCCGACCTCATCATTTGAATGTTCTGTGTAGGCATCTAGGTTTGAGTCTTCCTTTCTTGTATCTTTATGATGAGTACTAGGAAATATTCTATGACATGGTCAAACTAACTACAATACTAACATGAGGGGTTTGTCGAATTCTGACAATCACATGTGAAATGATTTTCTTCCTGACAATTGTAACAAATAATATGTCCACAACCCCTTCCATCTCCTCCTCCTCGCCCTATTCCTCAGCCTTGGAATCCTCTGTGTGCTGTAGTTGTGCCTTGATCTTGTGGCTAATTTTATTCTTTCATCTTATATGTAGGGGTCCTCTCCATCATTAACTCATAACTTCAGAAGTTGCGCTCATCATGACCTACAAATTTGCAAAAAGTCAAAAGCAATTGTTATGGGGTCTGTACAAACTTTTGCAAAATATGACAATTATCTCTCGTGTGTTTTCTAGAAATTTGACATATAACACACCATAATGCTACTCCGGTAACTGGACCAGTGGTATTTTCTGGCTTTATGGGAACATGGTGTCCCCCTATAAGATAACTCTGATATACTCAGTAATGGTCCTTATCATGACCATGTGTTGTAGACATATTTGGGCACTGCAACCCCAATCACATATGTCAATAAACCAAGGTCTCTTAAACCACTAAAAGTTTTGTTTCACACCCTAAAGGATCATGGTCAATTGATTACATCATTTTTCAGAAGTTCCACCTAAAAAAATACTCAAAACTGACC
>APFE030910583.1:0-10106 GCA_000404065.3 Pinus taeda | reverse complement strand
TAAAACAACAAAACCAAAACCAAACCATTCATATCAATATATTAAGTTTAAAACGCTTTCATACTTAAAACTCAATAGATTATTGGCAACACACTTTATTTTTTAAATAAAAAATAAATTACACCGGTTTACATGGTAAATGAAAAGCGGAGAAATTTGTGATTTGCAAATATTAAAACAAACCACTTACATTGTTGGTTGACAATACAACTAAAACATTAACTAATTGTAAGATGCTTTTCCACATTGTAATTTAATATGCTTTTCTATCTTCAACTTTTAAACTCGTTATTTTTTTCTAAAATAGTTGTCCACTTATACCATATATAAAACCACCTTAATTAATAATGATAACCCCTCAAGTGAAGGTCAGATCAACATTATTTACTTAAACCATGAGTGTTGAAAAAGCATTATTTAAATAGATTATATAAACATTAACCATTCCGCAATATCAACATTATTTACTTGGATTATGTCAACATTTACCATTGCGTGCATCTCGGTAACTATAACCAGATGGAAATAAGGTAGGTCCCGTAATATTATTTACTTGGTTTATGTCAACATTTACCATTGCGTGTATCTCGGTAACATAACCAGATGGAAATAAGGTAGGCCCCGTAATTGAATAGTGCGATTAGAAAGTCAAATTATAATATTCTTAAACCAATACTTATTATATTCTTATACCTATATTCAATGTATTTAAACCTCTTAAAATATGCATCCTTGCATTATCATGCTTCACATAAATATCAAACCTTGTTACCCATTTCTATTTAATGTACTTAATCCTCATGCCACTCTGGTGTGGTTTACTATTCATATGAATGTCATATGGCAAACAGTGAGGTGACATGATGCTGATCAATGATAAGGGCAGATAATTACATAAATATGAAACCTAGTTATCCATTTCCATTCAATGTACTTAATCCTCTTGTCCTACCCACTAGTGTGTCCTTTGATGGTTTACTATTCACATGAATGTCATATGGCAGGAAGTGAGGTGATTTGATGCTCATGAATGATAAAAGCAGCCATAGAAGTTCAACAATCTCAAGTAAAGTTTATACAGAATTAGTTTGAGAGTCGATTGAATATGGATTTAGTTCATACCGAAATAGATTCATCCAGGTTTACAGTTAAAGCACAGTTCAACCAACTAATTGAAGATGTGCATCCTTGCATTACCATGTTTAACATATATATCAAACTAACTATTTAAATATACGCATCTATGCATCCTTGCACTATCATGATGAGCATAGACATCAAACCAGGTTATTTCAGGTTAATAGTTTATGTTCAATGCATTCTATACACTGTCTAGAACCAGATCATACTCTGGAACGAGGTTCTTTCAGGTTATTTGTTTGTGTTCAATGCATTCAATACACTTTCTAGAACCAGATGAGACTGTTCAGAACTAGGTTATTTGTTTATGTTCACTGCATTCAATCCACTGTCTAGATTCCATACATGGGTTACAAGTTTACTCTAAAGCATGGCCATTGAAAAACCTCAATTTGTAAATTAATATAAGTCCCATCACCCTATTTACAGTCCCTAAATTCTTTAATGAAATTAGATTTGAACTGAGTACAAATCCCATCTCATCACCTCACTTCTTGTACCTAAACTCTTTAGTGAATCTAGAGTCTATCTGCATAGCAACACTGAACGTGCGAACACCTAATGCACTTCAGAAACAAAATGGCTAAAAGCAAGTTAAATTCAGCAAGAAAACTGATCATTCTGTATATAATTCGCTATATGATCTACCTATTTACAATGCTACACATATCCTTTCATCCCCCACTGAACATAAAAGCACCAGATGCATTTCACACACACAAAGGCCAAAAACATGTCAAACTCAAACCAGAAAACTGATCCTTCAATCTATAAAATTGCTCGACCAAACAGGGTGGATGGGGGGGCTATTGGGGACTGTTCCAAACAGTTGATTGTTTGATAGATTTAGGAAACTAAACGTAAGGTTGGCTAAAGATGCAGGGACTTTCCCCTTGAGTTGATTGCTGGATAGATCAAGGTATCTGAGGGCATGTTGTTGAAGGAAACTCATGTTGCAGAAGGTATGTTGTTGAAGGAAGTTCTTAGCTCTGAAGTACAATAACTCCAAATAAAATGAAAATGAAAGTGAGAGCATTTTTTTGGTATGCCAGAGCAATTTGCCTTTTGATATGTATGCTAGCCATTTGCACAATATGCATACTGAACATGTAATCCAGTCACTCTATTATTCAGCCTAAATTTGCTTTCCCGTTGGTAGCAATGCTGAAAAGTTGACAAGTTGCGCCTTTACGATGCTAGAATTATCTTTATGCAGAAATTCCAGGGATTTTATAACAGTTTTGAAGGTTAGGTGTTGAACGTTACCTCTTTATCTGGTGCTCTCAATGGAATAGCTCATGTCTACCCGGATGGAATGCAGTGAGCTTCCCAGATATTTTTGCTTGTTTGTTTTATGATTTCATTTCAGAGTATCCTTGTTTTTGCTTTGGAATTTTAGATTCCCAAACTATGTATTAATATTGGACAATGAATATATACCCTTCTGGCAGAGTAATAAATGTTGTATAAGCCTGAACAGGAGTAGAGCAATAGATGATATACATAATTTATTACTCTTCTGCTGGTTGCATATTGGTTACCTATTGGGCTTGTATCTTGTTTCTACTGACATAATTGTTTCCATGTCTATGTGGTGTCACTGGTGGATATCCCTGGGGGCGTATTATTCTGGTAAAATATGTTATGCATAGCATCCCTATATACTGGATGCACATTGTCAATTTACCTCAAGGAGTTCTGCACAAGCTTAATACAATAAGCACAGGTTTCATATGGGTCGGCACACAACAAGCTCGAAAATTCCATCTAGTCAGTTTGGACATTATAAACTGCTCGATCAAACAGGGTGGATTGGGGGGCTATTGGGGACTGTTCCAGACAGTTGATTGTTTGATAGATTTAGGAAACTAAACGTAAGGTTGGCTAAAGATGCATTGTATTTTTTATTTTGAGGGCTTAAACAAAAATCCGTGCTTATTAGGCATCGATATTCTCATGGTGGTTTGGGAGGTCTGGGAGGTCCGCACTGACATCTTCAAATTTTCATTGCCATAATCAATTCACTTACAATTTCGCTCATAGTTGTCCTGGTAACTCAGGCTACTCTCAAATCTTCCTCACCAAAATATTCGAACGTCTTATAGGCAGTAGAGAATCAAGAGCTGGGTTCGAATGCATTGCCAGTTAGCAAGAAAGGTCAATTAGCAAGAGAGATCCCAGTTAACAAGATAGGTATTGGGATAACGCATCCGGGGATAACCATAGAGTCCTGGTAAGTCTCGGGACAATCTAACAGTAGAATAGTGAAATAGGTCTCGGTAGGTATCATCAAAGATATCGGGATAGTCATAGGCCAAGTCTCGGTAGGTATAGGGATAACCAAATTGTCCATTTTGATTTTCGCAAATTCAATTTCAAAAAATAGTGGCAGCGTTCGGACAGAGGCGAGTGATTGCCCAAGCAAACAGAGAGAATGGACCCGGGCTTCTGAGAATACAAGCAGTGAAAATTAGGCCAGTCCGTCCAGCAAATACCTAGGAAGCAAAACAGGACTGAGAGAGATGATATGGCAAGGAAAGCGAAACAAAGGTAGTTGAAGAAGGACCTGACCTGGAAGAAATGATGTTGTGCAGATGTTTTCTAAACAACAGCTCCGGCTCACGATTTCCAGCTCCGTTCTCCATTCGTGAGATTGTCAAACCAGGCTCCTCTGTCAGTTTGAACACTGCTATATTGTGTGAGATTGATCCAAGAAGGCTGCTGGTAGTTTGATCCAAGAAGGCTACCGGTAAGGTCATGGAAGCACGAAAACCGCAGAACAGTGGATCGTGCATCGCAGAACAGATGTGCACCACAAAACAGGGACCGCATAACTGGGTTTTTGAGAGTGTTGAGCAATAATGCCACCCAGCAATAATGCTACCAAACAGGAAGTTCTCGACGGATGCTACCAAACGGACAAATGCTACCATATGCATCTTTCTCCGAAAACACAATGCGCCATTACTACTGGAGCTTATGAATGCATAAACTTCCAAAGAAAACGTCACGAATTTCTCAAACGCCAACTAAAAATTAAGTAGGCGCAAAACCGCCTTCATGAATATCCATGAATACACGACGAGTATGACCGCTCGCTTTCAGAACTCTGCAGTTATCCCGCTCTATGCCCGACACCAGGTGTCAGCCTGAAAAACAAAGGGACGACGAAAGTCCCTTTCAAAGGAAGGCATATCGGCCTAAATATTATATTATTGAATGTTATCACCAAAAATTAAGAAATATGATTAACTAATATGTTATATTAAATATATATATTATATAATTATATGTCGTGTGTGTTATTATTAATATCTATAATTGTTTATAAAATTAATTATTAAAATATGTTTTGTTTGATGTCATCACCAAAAATTAGATTATGATTAACTAATATTGTTTATATTACATATATGTGTGTGGTGTTTTATTAATTATCTATAACTTTCATAACTTAAATTTATTAAAAATATGTTTTTAATTAATAATAATTCATTTGTGAAAAATTATAATTCATGAAACTAGAAATTAAAAAAATAATATTATAATAAATAAATGAATAAATTAATTAAAGGAAAAATTAAAAACAAAAAAGTAGCAACTAATAGAAATGGAAGTTAACAACCCATAATAAGACCTCAACCAATCACTTTAAAAAAATAAATTTCAATAATAATGAAAATTAAATTTCTAATGTAAAACTATGGATAAGCATTATAAAATTTTGGTCAAAGACAAACTAATACAGAGGCAAAGGCAAAACTGAATGCATTATACCATGTTTATAGCAAGTATAATAATAGTAGGAATATATACCATTTAACTAATCGTAAGAGTATATACCATTTAACGCTTTGTATATACATTACATAGTTAAACTTATTTACAAACTTCAACATAATCATTTGATAAAAGTATATATTTTATCAACATTATATATTATGTATGTTTAGTTTATTTGTGTCTTATTGCTTTAAATTTTGATTTATTTAAAGAATTACAATTTTCTGAAACTTTTAAGAATATTTACTATTATATTAAACATAAAAGACAATATAAACAACATAATTTGACAAAAAAAATAATGACCAATTTTTTTTTGTTTTTCTAAATTTAAAAACTCAAAAGCTTCAAAAAATATTTGTACCTTAAAATTAAACTAATGAAGATTGAGATAAATATGGTTTTTAAAATAAATTTTAATTTTATAATAAAATAATTTTCATAAATTTTGAATAATTCAATTTCACTTTGTGTTTTTTTAAATATTAAAAATATATTAGAGAATCTTTAAAAATATTAATTATGATATATGTTAAATAAGTTTCATAATAATATTTTATAGTTATAAAATAATTTTTAAAAATTTTCTACTACTTCAATTTAATTTATTTAAAATTTATAAATTTTGACTTTTTATTTACAAACAACTTCATCTACCTCTACTTTTACTAATATTTGAGCCAAAGTATGCCACCTTACATTTCCAAATTTTCTTTATATGTGAGCCAAAGTATGCCACCTTACATTTTCCAAAAAAAATTGGACAGTCCTAGATTTTCTAAATATTTGAGGTAAAGTTGTAAATGTCGGCTTAGATATTGTCACTTCCATAATATTCCCATTGCTTTTCAATTTCCTTTCACCAACCAAAACGTACAATACAAATGGCGTTTTCACTCACGGGACCGGCTACTTTGAAATTTTTAGTGATACTTTTGACTCGTGTCAGAGATTCGTTAGAGACCATATTATTTTTACAACTTATTTTCCAAAACGTTGCAGGACTCTTTTTGTATTTTAAAAAATATTTATTAGATTTTTTCGTAATTTTAAAGGTGGTTTAAAAGTCTATATTTATCCATTGTCTGTTACTGGAGTAAAAGTAAGAATTATTACTGGGAAAGGAAAAAAAAAAATTGCATATTAGGAGATATAATGGATGTATCCAATGTTTGTTACTGAATTATTACTGCCTTGAAAATAAAAAAAATTGTATATAAAGAGATATTTATGGAGCGGTTTGAAGTCAATGAGGCTCTACTAACTGGGATTAGTATTTTGAATTGTAATTTTTTTGGGATTGTAAAAGTAGGGGGATTTATTTTGTTTCCTAATTTTATTATTTTCACATTTTTAAAATTGAATAAAGTCAATTTATTATAAGTATTGGGATGAAAGTATTGTATAGGGGATTTATAATTAATAGGTATGTAAAAGGGTATTTAGTAAAAATGAAGATTTTTTTATTAGAAAAATGTATTAGGAGAGTGGTTGAATAAGAGAATTTTTGGATGTATTTATCTATATTTAGTGAAATTAGAGGTATTGTTTAATATTCCATGAATGCATGTACTATGTTGCATATTCACTAAGCGGACACTCCAAGGAAAAAAAAGGTAAAAGTTTTTAATAAATTTATTTATATTGTGTTAATGATAGTAATGATGATGATAATAAAGGATAAGTTTACCATTGCATAAATTGCCAAGTTCAATTTAGCATTTGTAATTTTTGTAAGCGGCAGGTTGACTTTACTCTTTCTTTTTTATTTTTTGATGGTGCTTCAAAGTGGAAATTTGGAATGGAAGGTGCGGGAGAAGCCATTATAAGCCCTAGAGCAACAATAAAATTGTCATCTACTTGGGGCCTTTACATTTATTCTAATAACATAGAATAAGCCTACACTTTATTGTAAGGCTTGAGATAAGCCATTAAATCAACTACTAAATCATTGATTCTGACAAATGATTCAAAGACTATCACTGTCAAAATAGTCTCGAAGATAACATATGTTGATAATCTCCTAACTTTAGTGTTAGAATGTGTGAAAAAATAAGTTTATAAATTCACTAGTATCAAGTTCTTTCAAGTGTCTTCGAAAAATAATCAAATTGTGAATGGATTTTCTAGTCAAGCCATCCTTCTAAAAGAGGGGATCATTAGCAACACATGGCTCAATGCATGAAAACTCAATCATATAGCAAGAGAACTTATGAGAAGAGACCTAAGTGTTCTTGTCAAGCACCCAAACTCATGAATTTACACCATTATGAACTCATCCTAGGTTTCTTCTCTTGTCATAGTGGGATTACAATTAATTGGTATGTGATGTGAGTATGAAGGCTCTAGATACTAGGTTGACACATAATTCTAGTAAGGTATGCTCTCTTTTGGGGTGACTTGTTTGATGAATTTGATGTTTTTGAACATTGTTGGACCCCATCCCTCATATTCTTCGACACGAGGGAGTCATCACTTGTTGGAATAGTATCTTTATATGGGAGCCATGTTGGTATTTCTTTGCCATACTTTGAGTATTTCTTTATTCATTTATCTCAATTAAACGTGAATTTAGATAAAGTTCCATTGTGGTAAAGAATTTTTATCCTTTCACATAAGGAAACAACACTCTCAAGGTTTCCTAGGGTTGGAAGGCATTGAGTTCAAAGTACATTACAAGTTTTGGGGATTTTGTTGGTTTCTTTGTTCTTTCTTTTGGAAGAGTTTTTCTCTCTCCACACTTTGAGAAGTTGCCCAAGTCTCTTTTGTTGGGCATATTGAAGCCATGTTTGACTCCTCTTATGGCACATAAGAGTTTGTAAAGTCTTTGTACAACTTAGCGAACAAAGCATTTATAGGTGGTTAAAACTCATTATTTTCAAAGGTTCATTATGGATTAATGGGAATTAAAATAGATTAGGTGGGTCCTAATAAATCATAACGAGTTCATTCAATCTATTTGAACATCAATCTTTAAATCCACCTAATAATAATAATAATGAACAATATGTAGTCAATCAAGTAGGGATGCTTTGTCTAAAAGAAGCATCAAATAGTTGTTTTGGAGGCCAAATGTATTCTACTTTGGAACGTGGTTATTAATCTTAGAACGGGGAACTAATTTGAGGCATCGGATTAGGTGTAGCCTATAAATTTGAACTATAGCATACCAAAAGAAGAAAAGACAGTGCATTAGATTAATGAAGACATGGAAATCACAAAACTAGACTCAAACCCAATCAATGAAACAACGGTAGAAACAACTAGTCGATATGCATTTTGCCATGTTTTTATGTTTTATAAAGTCCTTAGTATTTTATTTGCATTTTGTAGAATCTATAACACTCAAAAGTGTTGGGAAATTTTGCCACTAGATATTATTAGCCTTTGTTTTATGATGGTAGATAGTATGATTATTGCATGAAAACTACGAAATAAACCTAGATGTAATTACTTTGCAACTTTGCCACGATCCTCTTTTCCTTTATATAAATCTCTTAGATAAGATTAAAAAGCGATAGTGATGGTGATGATTATTGTCCACTAGGATAAAATTTGATGTTTTAAATCTATAAATTCAAATTAATTTATTATTTAACAAGTTATTTTTATGTTTAGAACAAATGGAAATCAAATTTCCAAGTTCCCTTTTATTTTATTTTTAAAATATGGAATGCATTTGTATTATATATGTTTTGAAAATCCTGCCACTCTCTACAATTGTTGGGCATTACAAGAGAAAGTATTTCATTTGGTACATTACATTATTTGTGATGCAGGCCTCAACCCGCATAAACCAGGATCTTCAATACTTTGTTATGCCAATCATGCATCTCCAGAAACTCTAAACAAAACTTCATTACCAGACAATTTCGCATACTATCCTTTGCATGCACGGAAGCTCCTTTTTAACAACTTATGCAGTAGCTTACTGCCCATCGGTCTTTTGCAAAGAGGGAGTGCGCAGCTTCAGGACTGATATCAAATATGTCCACAACACGCCTTCTTCGAAGCCTAGAACTTAGCCCAGTTCCCACGCCCCACAATAATGATCATACTCAGCTCCCTTTATTAAACGGTGATTCAAAGCTTACGCACCGGTTATTGTGTCAAATTATAATTAACAGCGCCCACGTTTGTCCAGATTAATACACAGTTCGAAGAAACTGTTAAATCCACGCATCTGAATTAAGGGATACATTAATACAGGCAAAGATATTTATTCTCCGCGCCCTCAAAACTTTAAAGGCGGTATAACCATATGCAAACCGGAATTTAATACCCAAGCTCTGATACATATAATATTTCAATTCAATATTGTGCCCCACCCAAAATTCATACATAGCACAACGCCCATCGATCGCAGGTAGCTCTAAAACATGGAGGAATCCTCACCATCAAGCATAACATACTAACCACGCAGCGCCCCTTTGATTACAGCAGTAAATACTTGACATTTCTTACGCGGTTTCAAACTGATAATTAAGCTGGCGGGCGCACACTCTCCCTCCACGCGCACAGGTAGGAACAAATAAAGTCCATGCGAACAGTCAAGAGGTATTAATGGAAGCACCTTTGTTCGAGAATTAACACACTACGCAACAGTTATATCTTGCCAGCATTTTACCTGCCCAGCAGTTTGGTTCAAGCCCACCACTGTCTGCGCACTATACCACTGTCTGAGAAGATCAAATGATCTAAAGATAATCTGATAGTCCTATTTGTCAAACAACCAGTTGCGCCTTGACCACTATACGGAAATTTCAACCTCTTTGCAGCAATTCAAAATATATTCATTAACTTCAGTTTATTAAATCAATTGTAAGCCCATACACAAGTCAATCCATTCGATTGCCTTTAATCCATAACCAGAATCAAATCACATGCATACGATTCAACTTCTAAATTCAGAATTCAACAATCAATTTCTCAATCAACCAATATATACAAACTGGAACAAAATAAGAACTTACAAACTTGTGTTGGCGAGATAATTAGAATTTGTGGCCCTTTACAAACTACCCGAAGGCTCCCAACCAGAAAACCTCTCACCCTCCTTCTCTCTATCTCTCTGATCCTCAATGTCCTGGAGGCTACATTATTTATAAAACTTAACATGATTAAAAAATCCTAAAATCACTCAACTAAAACCTCTAGGAGTCTACATGCAATGCATACACATG